>CAIGRP010087346.1:0-23662 GCA_903798385.1 Fraxinus cuspidata | reverse complement strand
TAAATGCTCCAATCTTCAAAGTCGTGTGGGAGAGTAAAAGGAGATTGGTGGTGATGAAGGCCGATGGGCGTGGTGGCCAAAGAGTGGTGCTATATGAATCTATATGTGACAGCTTTGTAGGTTATGAAAATGGTGGTGGTGGAAAATTTCTGAGTTCTTTGTAATTTTTTTAGAAATTTAATTATTATAGTTGCAGTTGGTTACTCATCTTTTTCTTTTTGTTTTATTTAAATAGGAGAGTAAAATCGTCTTTTATTGAAAAAATTCATAAAAAGGACCTTTTGCGCAATGAAAAGTGGAAGGTAGGGGTGAAAATGTCAAAAAAATGAAAGGTAAGGACGTTTTGCACAATGACATTGCAAGGTATGGATGTTCTGTGCTATTTACCCATAAAAATTGAATGGGAGTTAAATTGTTTTAAAAAGAAGAGGTTGAGGACACTAGTGTGTAATTAACCCTAATAATTATGATATTACCGATGACTTTTTAGTCAACAAAAGTCTATCCACAGAAACGCGGTGCAGAAAAGGACAATAGATTACGTGGCGCCAAGTATTGATCTGGCCCTTCGCAACATAAAATAAATAAAAATTTGGAGAATATGGTACCCACCCTTAAGAATAAGACCGGTTGTCTCGGAAACCCCTTCAGAATGGGCGAGTTGGTGGAACAGATGAACGAGGAGACAAAAGGTCACGAATTCGAATCCCCTATCAACACTTTCTCGGTCGCTTGTCGCACCGGATTTGCCTAGTGCGGTTTACCTCTACTGTGTAGTTTGTGGATTATTGCACATGGAGCGGAGTTTACCTAGTGCGCACTCACATTGATCGAGCATCAGCCCCTTCGGAGTGGTCGGGGCTCCGATGATGGGTAGCGGCTGCGGTTTCTTACGTCAAAAAAAAAAAAAAAAAATCCCGAGACAAGTAGCATGGTCCCACCCGTAAATCCACTATACACCATCCGCCTGCAGAAACATGAGACTGGATTTTGTGTCGTACAAGTGAAATATCCTTTTGGTCAAATATTAAAAATTTATAATTTTTTATGAGTACAATTGATGAATATAACTAATTTTAAGACGAAAAGAGAAAAAGAACTAGTAAATTCCGTCCCCTGAATTCTCTATTTTCTTATGGTCATTTAGATTGTGTTTGATGCACAATTTTTAGGAGATAATGCATTTTTTTATGTGATGGGAAATATGTGGTTGAAAAAAAAAGTTATTAATGTGATGAAAAATATTATTTTATTGAAAAAGTGTGATTGAAAATGAGTAGAATAATGAGAATGTGACTCAAACAATGGCCTAGAAATTTTTATTTTCTCTTGTGCTGGTGTATGTTCTTGGTTCGGAAAATGATAAGACGACTAATGGTTGGTCTCACGATACAACCTCACAAATAAATAAATAAAAGCAACTAACTAGGTAGATCCGTCATTTTCTAACACACATCTTGCAAAATTTTATTTTTCTAGTCAAAATAGCTAATATTCATATATTCTCGTTTTAAAAACTGTTTTCCTGGGAGAAAATAGGGCATGCCACTTGTCCAACTCTATAAATTTATATTTGAGTTCAAATTAAAACCAATATTACTATTTTAAACTTTTTTTTTTTATTCTAAAGTGGTTTTTTTTTTCATGATTGTTTTCAATCGGTAGGATGGCTAAAACCAGGGGTTGTGCCACCAAAATCTAGCAGGTTCATGAATAGTTGACTTCAGTTCTATAATAAACAAAATAGACTGACTTTGTATATTCTTTATTAAAAAAAAATTAATGCGCATTAACGTTGCCTAATAACTTATTTGACTTTCATATTTTTCACTAATCATTTTATCCGCTTAACTTTTAATGCACACATGAAATATGGTCTCGAACGTGATTGAATTAGTAAAAGTACGATTTTGTGAAATTTTTTGGTTAAAGAAATATTAATTATTATAAGTGCATTCCAAGAAATTAAATCCTAGTGGTAGCTTGTTTGTTTGATAGTTTAATATTTTTCATGATTTAACATAATTATAAATTTTAGAAGTAATTTATTTAAAATTGTCCGTAACTTCATAATTATAACTTTATATTTATCATTTTACTTATTACAGTTATATATTTAAATTATTTTGGTCAAACTAACTAACTAAGTGAAACTTTTATTTTTTTAAAAAAATCTTCTTATTACACTAACTACTTTCAATGAATGTTGTCGAAATCAAATTTTGACTTGAAAAAATTGAAAACACAAATGTGCAAATTCTTGCTAAGTACTAGTCCATTTATTTTTATTACTTTTTTTTCTAATACCATCGACCCCTGTAATTCTTTAACTTATTCAAATCGTTTTAAAATGTTATTTTTCACTATTGAATTAAGTTGTGTGTACAATCTAGTTTGACAATATTAGTTGACAATTCACACTCAACAACATCATATTCATTCATTTCAAAAATTATTTTTTATATCAATAATTCAAATTTTGACGACATCAATATTGTCAACAACTATTATCAAATATAATTGTACAAATAGTGTCATTGTTCACTATACATCGGAAAACCAATTGTTGATAATACTAATAATTGTTGATATTATCTTGAAATGGAATGGCCTATAATGTCACTTACATAAGAGGATAACAAAATTGTTTTGGATAAATAGAATTATTGTTATTATAATGGTAGTTGACAGATGTGGTGACGGGTGGCGGTAACTGAAGGTAAGTAAGGGTGCCACAACCACCGCCGTGAAGCGCTGGAAGATGCTTTTCAATATTTTATTACGGTGGACCCTTTTGGCAGGTAGCCGTAAAATGGCGGTGGATCTTGCTGCATCAGGGCTTTAATTGATCCAATGAAGGTCAAGAGTGCAATGGACTTTATTTTTAGTGTAAACTGCACTTGACTCCCCGAACTTTTGAATGCTGTGATGATAGAATCTTGAACATTTGATTTATAGCACGTGGAATTTTCAATCTTGCAAACGTCCGTGCCCGAGGTCATTTGTGTGATGAAAATCTTTAGTTTATTGGTAAAAAATTCAAATTTTGTTTAAACAACCTTTTTACCCTTAGTTCGATTTAAAATAAATAATCAAGAAGGCCAAAAAAGAAAAATAAAAGGTAAATTACACCTAGGTTTCAAACTTGTAAAGTTTGTGATGATGAGATCCTCGAACTTTATTTTCTAGCACCCAGAGTTCTAAACACTTCAAACGTCCTCGTCACGAGTCCTCTTGTGATGAAAATTTTTATTTTGACCATAAAGAAGTAAAATTTCTAATAAATTACTATTCTACCTTTGGTTTGATTTAAACCAAGTAAATAGAGAAAAAAAAAATTGGTGGACCAAATTCTATGTTACCCTCTTTCCTTTTGTCTATTGTAAATTTGTAATATGTAGTGGATATAAATTTAGCTTTAAAATTGGTGGACCACCAAGCCTAATTACAAAGCACTTCAATTTACAATTGGGCCTAGCCTCACTCTAAACTATACCTTGGGCTCGTCCAAATCCTACCCACTAATTTTTAGAGGTACCAATTCATATCCCTTTTAGATCTCGACCTTCTTTAATCGACTCAAGAATTTTCTTAAGTACGAGTCTTCAACGTATCTCCCATTATCATGGAGGATTGGTGTTATACGTCCAGAATACGTCCAAGGAGAAAACCACCAATTATGGGGCCATTAAACTAGGAAGCAAATCAACGATGGCTAGCGAAGTGATCCCTAAACGATGTTAGAGGGTTAATAAGGTCATGCAACTAACACACTACCCCCAAATATAAATACCCGAAAAAGCCTATATAAAGGACCGTTACGAAAAGTAAATATTCTTTCTGAATACAACAATTACTCACCATCTATAACACGTTGATACGTTTAAGGTGATGTTATAGCAACTCGACTAACTTGAGCATCGGAGGGTGTCCTTTGAAAACCCCAATGCCATCTTAGACTTGTGGCTCTTTTTCATATCAATTTATCAATTTATGTTGGGTTTGCAATCCAAATTCATCTAGAGTTTGTGTGGTTTAGTGTATTGGACCTTGAAGACATCTAAATAAGGTACATGGACAATGACGGACCCAGGATTTTGAGTCAGCATGGACGGTCGTGAATCATCGATCTTTGTCAGCAATAAAATATTNGGATTTTGAGTCAGCACGGGCGGCCGTGAATCATCGATCTATGTCAACAATAAAATATTAAAGGCCCCGTTTGATGCCTTTTTTTTTTTTTTTTTTGCAAAAAGTGCATTTTGGAAAAGTGATTTGATGAAGAATATGTGGTTAAAAATAAGAAAAAAATTTGAACTTGTATGTAATATTATTTTATTGAAAAATGTACGGTTGAAAGAAGAAAAAAATGTATTTTGAAAAAAAAAAAAAAGAACCAAACAAGGTCTAAAATTTAAATATAACAATTATTTTGTTCTGAATATATATAATTTTGTTGTAAAAATTCGCGATATTCACCATATGATATTGTGGCCAAATTTTTTATAATTCAAGGGAAGAACATGAGTTCAAATTTTTAGAATTTTATTAAACCCGATAAAATGTAATATATATAATCCGTGTAAATTTAGAATCAAATTCAATGAGTGTCACAATGGTCAAACTCTTACCACTCTAACGTGAGGTCCCGATTTTGATTCCCCTCCTCTTATCCCATTTAATTTTGGTAAAAATTAAAGAAATAAAATCTTTCAATAAAAATGGTAAGGAGGAGTTTCAAAATGAGGACATCCTACATGAAAGTAGAAGCGCTAACCAGTTAAGCTGGAAGAAATGTTTGAAACTAAAACAAATTACCAAGTATATAATCTAAAAATATTTATTCATTGTGAACAAAAAAAAATTTCCGACGGATCTAGCACGCGCGGCCGCCGGAGCTCGCCGGGTGCTGGATTCGCAACTGTACATGGAGGAAAAAGGGATTGATGGAGCTAGCTTACTGCTAGTGGAAGCTCGGGCGGAGAGACGGAATTTTTAGCAACAAGTATATATATAGTTTGTTTCTCTTTATAGTTAAAACAAGGTTTTACATCATGATTATTGCAAGTCAGAATTGTGTAAAAACACAATATTGTTGTAATTTCTCTGTCCATTATGAGTGAATAACATCTTCAATTCCTCTGCCAAATTAAATTCTTCTATTTTTGTATTCTTATCTTTGTTATCAATATTTCATATCTTGTCGTATAGCTCCCAACAATTTCAAGATCAATAATATATGGACTATGAAAGATTTTTTATGTTAACATAATCAATGTCAAATTCAATGCACTAACGGCAAATTTTTGGCTAGCATAAAAAAATGTGTAAAACGCCGTTCCTACACACTTGTGGGATTCACAATATATAATCACTTAATTTCATATGAAAAATAAAACAAATTGATTTTTGAAATTAAATCCCTCTTCAATAGGACACATAGAGGACAATTCGGATGAGATACAATACAGACTCTCAATTCATGTAAGGGATTTGAGGGGACAATGAGAATGAGAAAACATGACTAACTATAGAGTGAAAGGATATCACAAATGATTAGGTAGTAACAAGTAGCAATTTGTCATATTTCTTGCCTTTAAAAACTTTAAACAGTTCATGTCACTCTCATCAACAAAATGCCCAACAAAAGATATTGATAAGATGCTATGAGCACGACAAAATTGTAGTGTTCTTGAGTTGTCAAAGGTTGATTAAAATGGGTAGTTTGGTATAATGGTAAATCAGGAACCCATTGGATTAAATGTTCATTGCTCGTGGTTTAACAAATAGTTGCGCTCATCTGGATTGATTGCATATAGTCGGTATTGACACGCCCTATGATTGGCCAGAGGCGGACAAACAGGAATATAAAAATGGAATCGATGAACGTTCACTCTACTTAGGAGGATTGATGGGGACGATTCGGGTGAGATCCAACATAAACCCAACTTTCAATTCGTTTGAGAGATTCAAGTGGTCTGGTAGAACAAGAAAACATGACTAAATTGGTCATAACTCTGTGGTACACAAAGGAAGACTCAGTGGTATAGAAAGGAAGAATGTTGTGAATAAGAAATCGTGGTATCTAACAATTTTTTTTTTTTTGTGGTTCATGCCTCCATATGTTAAAACTTCCCACAATGGATCACTGTTCATGGCATATCATCAACAAAATGCCATCCCAACAACAAAATATTGATGAGATGCCATGAACACGACCAAATTGTAGTGTTTTTGAGATACCACAGGTGTTCCAATTGTTCATGCTAAAGGCCTTATATATAGGAATAGATTGTCACAAAATATCTTTTCATTAAGCGATTAATGTAGAGAGAAAAATCGAGATTTTAAAGTTTGATATAGGAATTCAGATCTGCTATCCCATTTTTGCTGTCAATACGAGAAATGAAGACTCTGGTATAGAAATGAAGAATGTTGTGAATACGAGATCGCAGTGTCTAATAATTTTTTTTATATAGTTAATGCCTCCAAATGTTAAAACTTCCTACAAATGGATCGTTGTTCATGGCATATCATCAACAAAATGGCAACCCAACAACAAAATAATGATGAGATGCCATGAACACGACCAAATTGTAGTGTTTTTGAGATTTCACAGGCGTTCCATATGTTCATGCTAAAGGCCTTTATATATAGGAATAGATTATCACAAAATATCTTTTTCATTTAATGCGATTAATGTAGAGAGAAAAATCGAGATTTTAAAGTTTAATATAGGAGTCCATATCTACTATCTCATATTTGTTGTCAATACCTCTAAAATTTGGACACTTCAAAATTTGAATGATGTGTCGATATTTTATTGATGGGATGGCTAACAAGATAAAAAATCTGACATGTAGAAGATCCATTGCATTGAATACAAAATCACTAGTTGTTACAGCTCGTAAATTTTACATTTTTTAGTATTTTCCACTCGACCACTCCTATGATTCTAATACTCGTCAATTCTCGAGCTCCGCTTTTATTTGCTTCATTTAAATGGGTTTGACATTGAATCATATCAATTTTTAGTTTGTCTAAAATAGCGAAATTCCTTTTTTGATAAGTCATGACCTGCACGAAAAGTATAACAATATGGACACCGCCTCGAAGAGAGGCTAGATCAAATAGACATATCTATAAAGATATGGACTACGTGATTTAAAAGTGTGTGTAAAGCTAGCTGTCAAAAAAAGGTGGGTTGATAATTCAAAACTCCCATGCAGGGTTCAAAATGGGGTATCAATATGCTTGGAAAAAATAGAAACAGAAGTGTACCCAATACATTAAATATATATTGAAGACACGATACAAGTAGCAAATGTTGCATATATTATTATGCAGAATTTCGTGTTATCTTATTAAATATGTCATAAGTATCCTTATAATTTAAAAATTGGCGTGGAATGTCACAAATGGACATGGTGCATATTGGTGAAATAGATACAGAGTTGTATATCAAGTACACTAATCACATGTTTAGTCTTCATTTTCTAAAATTTATTTTCAATCACACATTTAGAACGTTAAAAGGACCACGTGGTTGGCCTCAATTTTAGGGATCTATAATAAAAATTCATTATCCCTTGAGACTATCACGTAATTTTGAAGATCCTTTGTTTAATAAAAATAACGGATTTAAGCATATTCTCTCTCTATTGAAACTTAATGCTAGAATTTCTCATTTAAAACAACCTGTCTTCGATTTATTTCTGTCTATTTTGTCATCATATTATTGACTTGTTTCTCGTATTAATATTGTATCCATTACCTTAACGACTTTAAATTGAGCAACGTGTTATGAATATTTGCCATCAATATCTATTCGGTCGCATATTAATTATGATAATATCTCAACAATATTTCTTGACATTGTTATCACTATGATTTAAAAATTATTCTGTTCATGTCTTTCTATTCACTCTCCTTACATTTTACAGCATATTCTAAATAATTCTCTACTGTATATTGAAGTCGAATTTAACGTTTTTATGTTCTATTTCAAATTAATCTGCATTGTGCTACTCTCGAATTTGAACCCTGGACGGATAATTTTTTTTTTTGAACCTCGAAAATAAGCTATTGTGCAGTTAAAATTTGTCTTAACATACAGACGACATAGCCCAGTAAGAATCAAAACTATTTGACCCCATTTTAAGTTTTTTATTTATTTACATTAAAAAATAGAGAAGGGCAAAATATTTTGTTCATTTATCTGAGAATCCCTTTTTCTTTTTTGTTGTTTCGAGATGAAATAATTTAAAATTTGAAAATGGCCACGAAATCAAGACAGTTTTACCTTAATTAGGCACGCTTGCATTATAGGGACAACTACCGTTCAAATGGAATGCACTATTTTTTCAGAATTTTGCTACTTGTACATAAAAAATGTACATATTGAATTACATAATATAATGTAGAGCGAAAAAATTGAATGAAAAAGTTAATTTTGTTTAAATTGACAAATGGTGTCATGTGACATTATATAATCCATTACGTAAATCTTGATATATAGGGAGATCCCAAGTATGAGCCCGTTTCACAATCCATTTCAACCCATTGTTACTGCCCCCATTTTCTGCGCCTTCCTCAATGTTTGCTTGAGTGAATATATTGTGTTCTGTTTAGAACACTCAAGATGCCTTGTAATAGGTGAATGTTTGCAGTAAATTATGGAAAATAAACTTATTGCAGTCGAAATATTATACAAAATGGAATCAATCACAAGGATCCTTCGGGTATGATGACACAATTAATTTTACCATTTCATGTACAAATTGATTTAGAGGAATTTCAGAAAGATCAAGTAAAGGGAATAGAGAACAATAGCAAAAAGTTAAAAATATTTGTAGAAGATAAACCTGATAAGGACGCTTGGGACAAAGCAACCCCTGATTCATGATGAGGGCGAACCAATTGCTCTAGGTTAGAGGAGAATAATCGAAGCAACAATGGCCTATTTCCATCATTATTTGCAGAAAGAACGAATAAATAAGGTTCGAAATAAGTTAATTCAGACTCTGAGCCGCTTCTGTACTTGCGTTGCTTCTGCATTTTGCCACACAAAACAGATGATAATACTAGCAACCATGAAGCTTTACTATTTGATGTAAAAAGCCCTAATCAGAGTTGGAATCATAGAAGTCACTCGGGCATGGTGTCATGACATCAGATTCAAGTATTTGAACCACCCTGTGCATGGTTGGCCTGTCCTCAGGGCCTGAAGAAACACATTGGATGGCAATTGAAAGCAGGGCATCGAGGCTCTCTGTCTCAACTGCTACACAGTTTGGATCGACTATTTCTCGTTGTCTGTCCTCTGAAACTAAATAATTCATCTGCAAAAATGAATTAAAACAGTGATTCATACACGTGAGGATAAAATGTGCAACTGATCATACCGGAGTCGAGAATTTGTGCTAAATAAAATTTTAGCCAACCAGTGCTAAATAAAATTTTAGCCAACCAGATGTGTAGCATTAGACATGAAGCTATATAATGCTACATTAGAGCAGACAGGTAAGCACTTTCATCTAATACATGAGTAAACAAAGTTGCATTGAAGTTTCTTCCACAAACATTTTGACAACAGCAATGTCGAACTGAAATTAGTTAAGTCTTGTGTACTCGGTCAAAAGTGCAAAACAGAGGAAATCCGCATACTGTAATAACCTAGAGGATGAGGTCTAGAATACCCATTCAGATGAGAATGGCACGAAGTATACCAGATTGGTCAGTCCAATTTTAGAACTGGTATGTGTAACTTGACTAATTAAGCATGAGTACACAAGTAAATATTTATAATTAGTACTAACAAATGATCGCATTAAAGGAAGTGGGGAAGGAGTACCCATCCAACAATGTTTAGTCCCTTCTCAATGAAGGATGCATCAGTAGGCCGTTTCCCACTCACTATCTCAAGCACCAGAACGCCAAAACTATAGACATCAGTCTTTTCAGTAGCTCTACCACTCTGCATATACTCTATAAAATAAATTTAATGGTCAAAAAATTAGAAAAAAAGTTCAAGTTCTTGAAATCAAAAAGAAATAAAAACTCCAACAACCAAGTGACAAAATAGAAACTGATTTAACTATACATTGCTTATTATCCTTACCAGGAGCCAGATATCCAAATGTGCCAGCTACAATCGTCGTGATGTGAGATTCCTCATCCTCCAATAATTTAGCGAGTCCAAAATCAGACACTCGAGCATCAAAATTTCCATCAAGTAAAATGTTGCTCGACTTGATATCGCGGTGGATAATTCGAGGGGAACAGTCATGATGCAGATAAGCAATCCCCTTTGCAGCTCCCACAATAATATTAATACGAGCATCCCAATCTAGCTGCTCGGCTCTCTCCGCATGGAAGATAGAACCTATATAGTTTCAGAGACACGTGAGAGTTTTATAAGTAACTATATAAGTCGAATGGAAAATATGAGTTGCTCGTAAACAGCAAATTGTGCAAGCAACCCTAAAAATGGCAAGAATAGTTTCAGTAGAGTCAATCTCTAATACTCGTATATAAAGAAACTTTAAAGAATATTTAAAAGAAAAAGATTCTTATGTTACCATGAAGAGCTTCATCGAGGCTGCCCCCTGATAAGAAATCATATATTAAAAGTTTTGATGTTGGGGAATTGCAATATCCTCGCAGATTTACCAGGTATCTATGTTTGATGCTTCCAAGAATTTCAAGCTCCCTCTCAAAAAAACGATCAAAGTCCTTGTTTACCTTCATAATCCTTTTTAAGGCAAATACATTGCCGTCATCCATAGCAAGCTTGTAGACAGTTCCAAAGCCCCCAGCACCGATTATGTGTTCCTCTGTCAAAGTCTCAAGTTTCTTAATGATGTCCTTTGAAGAGTATGGCAAGTCTCCATGAAATATCACAATTGATGCTCCTGAAGAAACAAACGATGAGAAAGGTTGGATTTTTTGAGAAACAATATAAAACACAGTCTGGACCAACTCAGAAAGAACCCTAAGTGTAACTTCTCATGTATAGTTATTAGATAAGTACCCCCAGTGACGTCCACCCCAAGGACTTTGCCATCATTTTTACCAAGCCTCTTATACAGATAACAGCCCCAGAAACACATAAGAGCCACCAGAAGCAATGCACCCACAGTGGCAAGTGCACTTATAAGAAGCCGGCCTGAATATTTCTTCTTGGCTTGGCTTTGGGCTGAAAACACCACAAATAATAAGAGGAAAAACAAAATATTAAGTTCTACCAACTAGGAATATCCATGCAACAGTTAGTCATATAAACTACTGATACAGATAGTAAGAGTTGCAACTTCTTAGTCGAAATTGAAAATATATAGAAATTCATGATGCCAAAAGATTAGGCAATTAATACATATTAGTCGCTAATGAGCCAAAGTCATCGTCAGGCAAGCCTCAAAGTCATGAAGCAGTAATGTCAAATCAATTTTGACTTCTCTTGTGGTCCAACGACAGCAACTAAGTCACTTAAGCTCTAACATAATTCTACACTTGTTTAAAGCTATAAAACCAAAGAAAGTTACAGCTATGATAAGGTTCATGACTGACATTTCAAAGATTCGTGATTCACATAATCTTGCAGAAGGCTTCATACCTTGATGGGGACAAGAATTATCTGATAAAAGGAACCCAACAGTGACATGAATGCTGATAAAAATCAAAACATAGTTCGCTCTCACATCATTAAAATTATATTTTTGATGAATAGTCAGACTCAACAAACAAATGCAAAAAAATAACTCACTGGCTTCAATAGGATTTTTTTTTTCTTTTGCTCCGACACTCTACATTTTGTATGGAAGGTGGAACCTCTTAGCTATATAAACCTCATGGAAGGAAAAGAATGACGAGTGAACAAAATTTTGATAGTATTGAGCATCTGCAGTGGATATCAAGAGCATCATTTCATTTTCTTTTTGTATACTTTTGGAGAATAGAAGATATATCAACCTTCATAAACTCTAGGATTAAATGTGGGTGATACTCATCTAGGATACTGTTGTAAATTTGTAATTGCGTTTTTTTCTTCTGTTTTTGTGGGGCTCTCTCTCTTTTGTATCATCATGTGTGCTCGGATTCATCTCCTTTATCTCCTTTTAGACAATTTTGATTGAATACTCGTCAAAAAGATTAGATTAGATTTGATCTATCAATGAGCCATGGTTTGACATACACAATGGATTGATGCAACCCATTTGAGAGGACGTCCAGAGCTTTATGAATAAAATGAAACAGGAAAGTTCAATTTACAACAGCAATTCTAAATCTTGGTACGAGGCATTACTGAGATATGTTCTAATCAATTATGAAGATGATAAGAGTCTTGCCTAGAAATGTCAGTTGAAGGGATGTTCATCCAATAATATGCATTATACTGGATTACATTTAAGTTAATTTGCTTGAAGAGTAGCACACTGAACAATGGTTGTTCGATACAATATGCTAAGATGAGCCTCTTTCCATGTAGGTTGTTTATACCATCACCAAGTAAAAGCTCCAGAAGCTCATAATATACTTTTGACATAATAAGCCACTGGAAAATAAAATAGACAGTAAATAAACAATCTCCCATGCAAAATGAACAACTTACCAGGACCAGTAGGCAGGGAAGATGCTGTAGAATCGTTTCCATTCTTCTTGCATTCTTGGGTTTGCTGGCCACACAATTCACGATTGCCAACGAAGCTACAAGAGAAGCATTGAATTGTTAAGAAAAAGAAGTCATAGATTTTAGCAGAAAAAACTAAAAGAGACACTTGCAAGGACGCAATAAGAATCATATTGGAAAACGGAGAACTTGGTGGTCCAAATATGAGGATAGCCAATATTTTCATAAGATGCCAAAGTTAGTTTCTGTAAACCAACTTCCCACAAGTAGCAAGGACTAACATTCTTTGCAGCTAACATTTCAAAGCAATTTATGCACTCAGTATCAACTTTAACTTGCAAGGTATGATACATTGCTACTGCTTCAACTGCATCGACCAGGGGTGTGAACAGATTACCTGTTATAGGGATCTAATGGTTGGTTTGGTTTGAGGAAGAAGGAAAGAAAAGAGAAATTCATCAGAAAGGAAATCAACAATAATGCCAAAAGGTTTGATTCTTCCTATACGATTGGTTTAGGATGAAACTGCGGGTAAAATTAAGAAGACCAAATAAAACTATATTCTCACATCATTTTCATTTCTTATATAGAAAAATTCCAAAAAAAAAAAAAATGAAGAATTTTTTTCAATTTTTTACTATTTTCTTCTTTTGTTGTCACTTATAAAGAATATAAATCAAAACAAACTAGGAATGGTAGCAAGTAATAAGGCATAATCCAGGCTAACAAGAAAAATGGCAAACTACAGACAACTAGGAGTTTACATAAAGATCACATGCATGTTGACACATTTAGACTAGTAAATACAAAATCACTAAAATTTAGTACTTACGATTCATTACGAAAGTTGGCAAGTACACCATCAGATGGTATTGGTCCCTCCAGAAAGTTTGTTGACACGTTGCTTCAAACATTTTAAGAAAACAACAGTAAGTATTATACCAAAGAAAACCATCCAGGACTAATGTAACTTGGAAAGTATTAGGGTACTCACAAACTGGAAAGCTTGCTTAATTTTCCAAGCGAAGCAGGAATGTTTCCACTGAGAGAGTTGCTTGAGAGGTCCCTGCAGGCACCAAAAAAAAAGGAGAAATATACAATTAACCTCAAGAAAACTCTGTTCTCATTTAAGCATGCATATTTTGTGTATAAGAAATTTCTCATCATCTATCATTTAAGATAATCCGGCCACATGCTGTGTAGATAGAGATTCAGAAGTATGCAGTATTTGCCTACAATTTCTTATCAGTCTTGACAAAATATAATCAAAAACATTGGTTGTTAGATAATCAATACACAGGATATTCTCAAGTAACACTGAAAGCAAAAGAAGAAGGGAAATAGGAAAAGAAAAAGAAGTCAACATTCACTAACTCTGATTAGCTTGAAAAAACTTCATAAAGACTTGAGCTAAGGCATACTTGCCAAAGAGTTTTTATTCATCTTCAAGCATTCATTTCGTTTTACTCTGCATCTTATTGACCATTCACTCAGTAATATATATAGTTGTTACGTTTTGACCCACGTCGCCAATTATTACATTAATGTGCTCCTTTGGGTCCACCATCCAGATATAAATTACTCTTGTGCAATCTCTGGAAATAAAATATTTTTTCCTCCAACCGGAACATCACGCAGAAGTGTTCATTCAGGCTGATCAAAATCCAGTTTAATCACTGGAGAAGGGAATTTCCTCCCTTTTGATATTCCATGATACGAAGGTAAACTAATTGGGAATAAATCAGCTAAGGGCTTTTCGCATAGAGCCTGTCAAGCTCCTGGCAGCACGTGAGAGCTTCATGTAATTTTCACAGGAAATTAAATATCTTATCAATAGAGTTCAGAACACTAAGATTAAGAATACAAAACACTAGCAATTAAGCAATTGCAAAAATTACTTACAAATTCTCAAGCTGAGATAGGTTTCCCAATTCATTGGGAATCAATCCACTTAAGTAGTTACCCTGCAAAAATCTGTATAAAAAGAGAATCAGGAATGTTTCACTTGACAAAAAATTTTAAAAAATACATAAATAAATGATATAGAAAGGTTAACAATGATGGTGAAGAGAAAAATTCCAATTATGAATCCTCATTTTTCAGCTCATCTACTCATCACTAAAAAATTTGAATAAAAGTTATCAAATGAAACAATCAAGCCTCTGGTCATTCTGCCAGAATCCATCAGACTCAAAGTGCTCGACGTTTAGAATAGTTTGAGAAATTAAAAATCAGTTTCCCTAGCTTTTGTTTTATGAGTGGACGAGGGACGAGCAACATTGAGACCAACATAACATACTAGACATATTATATTATTACACTACTCACCAACAAGAATATTCATTAATCTAGTCTACATGCTTAAAGTTAACCAAAGCTGTGAAATTTAAATAAACTCAATACGGTCCTTTGATGCAGTTCCTTTAGTAGAGATGAGCAAACTGTTAAAATAATTAAGTTCAATATCATCAATTAAATACTTCAAGTATCATAACCACGTTCTTTACTATGTTTTCAGGATTAAAATTATTAAAACTAAGCTTCCAGTAATGTTGAAAATAGCATAAACTTCAGAAGCAAGAACTGCTAGCTCTACTTACAATGATTGCAATTGTGTACAGTTTCCCAGTTCTGGAGGGATTTCCCCATATAGGTTGTTGCCATGAAGAGCTCTAGACAAATTTGGTTCATCTCATTATCAGTGGTAGGCGTAGTAATAAGATGTGAAAGAAGTGAAAGAGACATACAGAAATTGCAGACTATCTAGCTTCCCAATATCGGGTGATATGGGGCCACTCAACTTGTGGTTAGGAAGGCTCCTGGAAAATTGATGATACTGATAACATTTAGCAATAGATTTATGCATAAATCGACTATACATTAAATTGAGAGTGCAGTCATGTATCCACAGCTTGAATGAAATGAAATGCAATGTTCACAACCAAAAACTTGATTAAAAAACCAAGTTAATATTAACAGTAAAGAAGAAGAAAACTTGTAGCATATAACGAAAGAAGAGAGGAGAGGAAAGAGAATCGTTGCTTAATATAGAATCAACGTCTTTGATTTTGATGAAAATATTAGTTCCAAAAATTTCTTATATAAATTGACCGTAGTATGAATGCACGAGCTAAAACTGTATACCGTGGTGATGTAGATGACCAGGATTATGGGACTCCTAAGAATCAGTGGAAAGAAGAAATTTTTTGGCTTCATATATACTTTTTATGTTTGGTCATTCCGCGAGCAATAATTACTCTCTACGTCTGTCCCAAACTGAACAGCTTGGCTGGACTTGGCACAATAATTTAGTTAGGAGTTGCAAAGTGACCAAGATAAGTGACAGTGCCATTGCCAATTGGTCTTAGAATGTACAAGAACTACAGATATAGATATTATATTGAGAGTAATTTAGATAACTAATGAAATGAAACATCTGCTTTTTGGTAATTGAAACCAAATGTTTATTGTCACAAAAAATGAAGTAAAATTATATTTGAAAGGGAGGAAAAAATAAAAGGAACGATAGACAATAATTACTCTTGGTCCAATGACTAAGTAAATTTTTGACACTTCATAAATTCCGATAAGATTTATAGAATCTTAATTTCATGGAACTCACAAGGCTGTAACTCTCTTTGTCTTGGGTTCGCATTTTATTCCTTTCCAGCCACATGGATCAGGATCTTCCGGTCTCCACTGCAGCAGAATACCGTCTGAGCTAACAATGGCCGTCCTAAAGTTAACTAGAGCTTGGCCTGCAAATCACAAAGCAAAGCAATTTTCAAATCTATAAATTCCTACTTCAAAGATTATGCTAACATGATAAACCAGCCTACAGGAATTGAGCATTCTCATTACCTTCGCTATTTGGTGCAGACTGTGCAACTACATTATAACAATTATATTTCAAGATTCTGTGACCTTCGGTTATGCAAAATGTTAAAAAGAATTGAACAGAAATTGTATAAATGCTAAGATCTGACCAGGCTGTATAACAACTAGAAGCTTAATCTACTTCAAGGGACTCATAAATCATAATGATTGCATAACTGAAATACAATATTTGGTCAAAGTTGAAATGAATCAGTGTGAAAATATTTAGGTCTATTTTGTCGATCACATGGATACTTGTGCCAATTGAAAATGTGAGTTGAGTTAAAAACTTATACAGCGATATTTGATGTAGTGCAAATGAAAATAGGAGTTGAATATAAAATATTAAACAGCATGACAAATGGGACCGGACTTGAACATAAATAAACCAAAATACCATCAGGATCGAGAGCCTCGACTTCTTTTGCAAGAGTGTGAAGCAGTAAGATGCATAGAATCAATGGTTGGGAGAAATTCACAGAGAAGCTGCCCATTTTGGCACTGGTCGGGTATAATAAGGTTACCGCAAAACATCAGAAGAGCAAAGCTGTACGGAGGGGTCCTGTGGACATGCACACATGAAGTTATCAAGTTGGTGATGCCATAAATTGGCGGCTGTAAGAAAGATAAGAAAAGGCCCCCTGATAGACAAAATTAATATTGTCAAATAGATATTATTATAATTAAATGAAAGTGACTTCAAAACTACAGTAAATAACTTCACATCTATCTTTTTACAAACACTGGAAGAAATCAATACAAACGTAGCAAATGGACATTCAGTATTAATGAATAATGATTTGCGAGCCACGAGTATTGATGAATAATAATAGTCATGAGTCATGAACAAGGACTGTCCAGTTCTAGTAATGCAAACACAATTAGTACTCTACAAAGCATTTGTTTAGAATGCTCAACATAACAAGAGTTTTTCATAGCCACTACCAAGTCCAGGCAAAAGGAGGAATGCTGTGGTAGGTTAACAGCCAAATGTAAAACTCAGTTCAAATCTTATGCAAATGTATCCTAATACACATTACATAGGAGCACAATGAACAGAACACCTAGCAGAAAAAGATTTGTATAGACGGCCCTAAATTTATTGGGAGAAGGGCTTGGTTTGCTGTTATTATTGTTTAGTATGACACATTAAATGATAGTGGGACCAAAATTTGCACCCAAAAATGTTGGCGTAGGAGTTTGACTCATCCCCTCAGTAATTGACAGCACTTAACAAGAAGCAATAAACTTTATCAGCCTGGTTAGTGTATCTAGATAATAATAAGACTTACAGGAGAACCAATGACAAAAAAATAATTATCATGATTAACATTGAAACTCAAACATCCTACTCGCGAGCATAGAAATACTACTCTAGTAAGGTACTTCCACTTGATAACCCATGAATTATCTCATTAAAGCTGTCAACATACAGCCGCCATTCTTTCTATCGAAAGCCTCATATTGGCAATCCGAGGATTCTTCCTCTCCTAAATCATTAAACCATTTTGACCAAATTTTAACTTGGGAACACTCAATTTGAACCATGTAACTCCTTTACAGTTGTATGTCAAATTACAAATCATTCAATAAACCGTATGGAATTAAAACGCACAAGGAGGCAGAGTGCATCAACCATGCACTGGTTATCTGTTGCTCTCAATACTTTTCAGACACATATTTGCTCCTTTGGCATCATTGAAATGAATCACTAATTGAAATATTAATTTCATACTTCTCCAACACCAGTCATGCACTTAACGGTCACTTCAAGAGCAAGCAAAACAGTAAATCTAACATTTAAATGTGTATAGTTTTTTAAATAATCCAAGTATCAAATGCTAAAGATTTCGCTGAGAAGGCATTGAAAAAAGATAACAGAAAAGAAGATGGATGAGCTTTTAGACTAACATATTATTAAAATTTTATTGCCCTTCCCATAGGGTTTTGGGGCATAAATAAGATACAAGATTGCTTTGCCCTGAAGCGCAAAATCAAAAGGCTGATAAATGAAGGAACCAACGCGGACACAACACTTAGACACTGAATAAGTTAATTCTGAATGTGTCATATGAATTCTCTGTCCTAATTTTAACGTATCCATGTCATGTCATGCGTGACTCAAGTCAGTTTCCATGCTTACATACCTAATCAGTCAATATGACTTCCATCATTTTATTTTTGGCTCGTGCACTCACTCATTTCCATAATTCTGTTTGTCTTTGTTTCTCTGTTAATTATCCTTCCCATGAAAATTTGCACCAAAATCAACATCTTGCATCAACAAAACCAATTTTTTACGCTTTTTTGTTGTCACAACAAATAGTTCATTCATGGAGAAGCACGCAGATAGTTCATTAAGTTAGCCATTGGTGATTCATTTAACTTTCTCTACCAACATGGGAACTCTGCAAAAGCCATAAGAAGCATATCCAATTTGTGAATTTAGGATAATTTTATACTTGATTTATCACTTATACACGAGCATCTTTCCCAAATTCTCTCTCCATACAGCAAAACCAAGACAGGTGCACTTCGGTGACACTTGAATTAAGATTATTCTCGTTAACTTAGACTAAAAAAATACAATCCTTGAATTGACGCTTATAGGCATTCCAATTTTTTATCTACTTCCTAGAAGGCAAAAGAACTACTCTGCTTTATTTATTTAAAGTAATATCCAATAACAACCTTCTACATGCAAAGATAGACTAAAAGAATCTGTGAAGTATTATTATGTATCATTCACAAACCTATTCACAACTATCAGGACTAGCGTCCCTGAAAAATTAAAATTGGAATATAACAAAAGAAGTGAAAGTAATAGACGCCACAACCAGAGAGCAAAAAAATGTGACGTAAGGTTCCATGTGACACCAAAATATAAAAAAGTGAATTGAAAGCCTTTCCCCCTTTTTCTTCTCTTTACTATCACAGTGACATCAGGTAACGAGCTAGACAATTTTCGGACCAGTAGCCTCCCAATGATGCACAATATTTAAAATTAAGAGCAAAATACTTTTGGAAACTATGGATAAAACAAAAAGTTGCTACAATTACAGGCTTTTGAAGATTGAAACTCCAACCATTTGATTGATTGATTCTTTCAAATTCTATGTTCCTGATTAGACAGCCTTGTATCTCCTATCTCACTTATCCGTTGTTTTTAATAACTCACTATTACCATTTTTGAGTCTCAAAAATGTTAATGGCAGTTGCAAGAATTAGAACTCACAGAACCACACCCCATTACTAATAAACCTTTAGCATCCAATTTTATTAATTCTCAACATTTTGATAATGGATTACCAGTTGAGACAAGCCACATAACTACATTGCTACTACAGTAATTGCACATGATAACAATAAATTATAAGTAACAAGAAATCATCACCAAAATAAGAGACAGATAAATATAGTAACGTCAAATAATAGACAAAATGCATATCTGGTATGTTGTAGAAAAACTGAAGGATTAATCCAAAATTCAGTTTTACTTTGTAACTCGTTCAGAAAAGGTGGATCAAAATTAGTCAACATTTCCGCTCATTACCAGAAACAGCAAAATCATAAGTACAATATGCAAATCACACAGTACAAACAGCTGAAAACATCTTTAACTTCATAATTTCCCTAAGAAACAGCTCAATTCGAACAGGAAAAGGAAAATCTTGTTTATTTTCCAGTAAGCATGCTTATATTCATACTATTTAAGGATAGAATCAAAATTAATAATGTAAAGCAATTTTTTAGTAAAAATTAACGAAGTAAAAAGTACCTGGCGGTGATAGTAGCGATGGTAGATTTGATCCGTGTAATTGCAGCTGCTCGGATACGAAAGAGTGATAGAGAAAGAAAGTAATCGATGTTGAACTGTAAAGTTGTGATATGGAAAAAAAATTGAAGATCACACTCTTTCTCCCTATAGATATACTGTATATATATGTGAAGCAGGTGGAGTGTTGGATTTGAGTGAAGAATTTAGAGAGACGAGGGGATTCATCGAAGCCAGTGATACTGGAGTTGGGGTGGGAGTGGCACGTGCGACCGACACCTGTGTTGTGTCACTCGTGTGAGAACGGGATGGCACACAGAAAGAAGGATAAGGGCGAAATGACCAATTGTGCTGTGCGTGTTGATAAACCGCTGGACGGCTGATGGGAATTGGGGTGAGGGCAAAGTTCTTATGAATTTCAACGGCAAAAAATGGTCTGTTAATAATTTCAAATTATCATGCACGATTTGATTTTGATTTTGATTTTGATTTTGATTTTGATTTTTTGTTAGACGATTTTGTGAAAAATAATATTTGTAGGGAATATGTCTCTGTTGGCGAATAATTAAAATCAAACTTTTAAAGTCAACAATAAAGCCATGTTACCCATTAAAATTTTCATTCGCATNAATGTCGAAGCTTATACGGAATAATACAATCAATCTGATAAAAAATAGTAGCTCGAATTAACTACTTTAAAAAAAAACACTTGCATAATAACATTACACTTTGGGCATGTTTGTTACCCATTAAAATTTTCATTCTCATTCTTCTACTCATTTACAACCACACATTCTTCAATAAAATAATATTTTCCATCACATCAATAACTTTTCCTTCTTTTCAACCACAAATTCTCTATCAATCTACTATTCCAAAATACATTCTTCCAAAATAATATAGATCAAACACACCCTAAATTTCAATCACGGGACCCATAATTTTTTAACCATAAATTTTATTAATTTATTTTTAAATCTGTTAAAAATTTGGTTTTAGTTCATGTTTGACACACATTCTCTAAAAATACATTCTTTTAAAATTCATTTACAATCGCACATTTTTCAATAAAATAATATTTTCTATTACATCAATAACTTTTTTTTTTACTTTTTAATCGCTTATTTCTCATCATATCACTATTTAAAATACATTATTCCTTCAATAATATCCATCAAACTCACCCTTATTCTCACCGAACATGAGCTATAATTAAAAACTAAAAAATATTATGTGTTGATAATCAAATTATTTTATTAGTGTAATTATAAGAATATATAATTTTGAAAGTGTGTTTGATGGATATTATTTAAAAAAAAAGTATTTTAAATAGAAATATGTTGTAAAATATGTAGTTAAAAAGTAAAGAAAAATTATTGATGTCATGAAAAATATTATTTTATTGAAAAAAGTGTGGTTGAAAATGAGTTTTGAAATAATTTATTTTAAAAGTTACACATGGTTTGTTCCGACTTTTGGTCAAAATCAAACAAGTGCTATAAATTTTCGTCAAATGTTGTGATAGGATACCAAATAGACCATGTAGGCATGCATATTGCATGGATTACTCGTTCATGTTTATAAATAGTATAAATACTCAATCTACCTTTTATTCACATTTTGATAAATCTACAAGCAATGTTATAAAATGCATAAAACATGACCGGACGACAAGATCAAATTTCGTGCCTGAATGCTTTTAAAACACTACCCACCAATATTACCCACTTTTTCATTATTTATTTTTGTCTATTTATTATATTTAAATGGATTACAAACAGTTATTCAACATGTGAAGAAAATTGCTTTTTTCGTATGGGAGTTTGACGCAAATATGGACCCTAACATAAGGCAGTTTTTGGCATGGAGGTCCTCAACCTATACTTTATGTGAGCAAATGGTCCTTGTTTAAGGTTAACTAAACAAGTGACTCGCATTACAAACATAGCACGGGGAAAGTAGAAGATCGAAGCGCAAAGAAAAAAATGCAGAGAGGAATCAAAAATCCAAGGGATCTCAAGCTATTTGATCAAATTAAACAACCTTCAAGATTGAAATACTCTTTGAAATTAAAACGTATTATGAGATTGACTAACACTGTTCAAAGTTAGCGCAACAGTTCACATCCATTCACTTGTGATATCTTCTCCTGTTAACCACCTATGAAAACGTGTCTCATTACATCCATTTATACCACCAATGTATATGAAAAGTAAAATCAGACAACCTTTGTCTCAAAATATCTCGAGGATCGTCTTCATGGATGAGTTAAGTGTTGTCAACAGGATATCCATCTTCTCTTCTCTGCTCGTCTCTCTTCTTTCATCCTCGTTTGTTCTTCCCTCTCCCACCAAGCCTGTTCCTTCATTATCCTTTCTCTTTCGAGTCTTTCCATCGTTTGACGCCATTCCTGCTCAGAAATCACCCTCTTTTGGGCATATTTTCCCATGGACTCATTCCACTGCACATCGTCTGCTGGTGACAAGAAAAATCCCACAGTATCTCGTTGAACACACCAACAACGCTATCATTATTGTCCGCATTTGTATTTCTCAAACGTGCTTATTGTCCCGCTCTTGTCGCTATGCTTTCCCGGCATTTCTTTTCGGAGCAACAATTTATGTTTGAGCAATCTCCGCATCAGTCTCACCATCATCACCCTCTTCTTCCGAGAGTTTGTCTGAGGATTGATGTCCCTTTATCGTTTTAAGTCTCTTCCTTCATTTCATCAAACCAGCCTCGTAGTTGTGATGAAACTGTTGCATATTATTGACCATTGCTGTGAAAAAACGCGTGTAGCTCATCAAAAAATGGACATCAGGGACCATTATCTAGATGAGGTGTTTCTTCTCCCCGTATAAATCAAGAGGAACCTAAGATTATAATCTACCGGAAATTAATTATGAAATTCGAAATATAGCTGATGCTAAGTTTAAAGTTCATTGGACTGTGTCATCATCAACAACAGCTTCTTTGCAGAGTAGACCATTTGAGTCGCTGAATATAATGCGAAAATAAAATAATTTTAACTGATTAGACTATTATTGAACAAACACCTGCCCTTGCGCCACATCCTACCCACCCCTATCAACATAGAGAGAAAACAAACTAGTTTTCCTTTGCATTCCTTTCGATTCTACATAATCAAGCACACTAAGTCTCACTCGCTCTCTCTCTCTGCCCATTTGTATGCTCTCATCTTTTTTCTTGTTTTTCCTACTTCATCTTGTTTAATACACAACTCATGCTAACAATGTTAGGTTTTGCGACAAAAATTTTATGTGATTTAGAAGTTTGTAGTATGAAGGAAGCTTGTTTAATCTTGGTTTAGAAGTTTTGGTTGATTAGATTCCATGTAATTTGGGATTTGATTGATTGGATGA
>CAIGRP010087343.1:0-18651 GCA_903798385.1 Fraxinus cuspidata | reverse complement strand
AGAATTGGAGAGTGTTGCTCATCAGATTGATCCACTCTGCCCGTATCTAAAATTATTTACTCCGGAATTTGGATACACAATACTGGAGCGCACATGCGCGGCTATTGTCGTTAAGAACATTGAAACTGGCAAGTCTCATTCGTTTATTTTCCCTCGCTCCTACTGTTGATCTGGTAACGCCACTACTCTTGTGTCTACTTGTCCAATTGACTGAATAGGAATATGAATATTTTGATTGTCAGCTATTTGATGTTGTTTTTGTCCTTGCGTCTTCGTCTTAAAAGTACCTTCTATTTTCGGATCAAACGATTCAAAATCGCCGCCTTCGGTACGAAGCATAAAACAAACTTTTTTTTAATAAAAGAAAGTAAAATCAAATCAAATGACAGTTACAAACAAAATAAACTAAGACTTAAAGTAAATAGTCACCGACAGCAGGGCCAAAAACTTGTTGCGTTTTTTATATCGCAAGTGTACGAGATCATAACAAGTAGTATAGTGGACCTTTAAGTCAGGATATCATTCCCACGAGGACTATACTTTAGGATTTAATCTAATTTTTATAACTCTTATTAGATAAAAACAAGTAAATAATTATGATGGTTGTGATATTTTTCCTAACTACTTAACTATTTGAAAATATAAAAAGATTACAAAAATAGTTGATTGGATATTCAAATATGTGATGAATATTGAGGCATAACAATTTCATCTATTGATCACCTTAATTCTTAATTCAAGATTGATAACCTAATGTAGTGTTCGATCGAATTCTTCTATTGTATTCAATTTATCCCTCTCGAGTTCTAATTGAGTCTATTTAACTAATTTAATTTCATCTCTATATGTGAATCAAGTTTAGTTAAACAAAACACTAGTTTTAAGGATTCATATTTTGACCGCAATAACTAGTATATGTATCTCTACACGTTATACTAAATTATCGAATTTTATTATATAGTTTAAATCTCAAACTCATCTCTCGATACGTAAGAGACTCACATAATCATCAAATTATTGATCATGTAATTTAATGCATTAAACTCAACATATATATAATCTTAAATAGAAAAATAAAGGATCACAAGTCGATTATATTGTTTTCCCTAATATGAAAATTAGTTATTTATACTATAAAAATAAACACACGTAAAAGTAAACGACAATACCAAAAATTGACGAAACGTGAAACTGCTCTTATCTGTCGTCTCCTTTCTTCCTCGTCTCTCTGCGTGTGTGTGTATATATTCTAGCGGCAGCATCTATCCTTTCTAATTTCCAAAGCAGCCGCCTTTTTTTTACGTCAACCTCCAAGCTGATGCCTCCTCTCTGCATGAATATATTCTGCGTATATATATAAGCAACCACCTTTTATGTATATATATAAATTAGCCACTGTTTTTGACTTCTAAACTCAAACTCCAATTTATACCCTTTTTTCTCTCTTTCTTCCAGAGCCACAGCTTTATTTTCTATTTTTCTTCTATGCGTTCTTTTTTTTTCTAATCTTTTTTTAACTCCCAGCGTCGCAGTTTTTTTCCTCTTGTTCCACGATTTTTTGTCTCCATGTGTCTATATATATAGCCTCTAATTAAATTTTCAATGCAAGTCCACTTAGGTCCATTTAACTCCAATCATTTAATGTACTATTTCTCTCCAAGGTTTCATCTTTGAATTTTACCATTTTCACCACATTTTGCATTCTTTTCTCCAATTCTTCATTAAAATTAAAGTTTTACCTATAAAATACAATATAACATAAATTGTGGACAAAGCCATCGATTAGAAGACTAGTTTTGTTATTTGTAGAGTTATACAACTAGGAAAGAGTTAGGAATCGAGTAACCCTAACTGTTATCTTTCATCACACTTGATTGCTCAAATGTTCACCTAATAGGGTATGTTTGACTAATTAACAATGTTTTTCAAAATTGAACCCGATCATCGACCCCGTAAAAGGTAAAGGGTCAAGGGTCAAACTGGAGTTAAATATAATCTATTAAACAAATTCTATTGATTTAAATAACATTTTAAAATTCATATTTAACATTGGGAAAATTTTATAAGTAAGAGATTAAATATTAATTATTTCAAAACCAAGAAACAAGGTTTAAATTTTCAAAAATTAGATATTAATTACATTTTTTATTTATGAAATAATTAATTAAAAATACTAAGTTCACAATTCTATACAATTTAATTACAATTATTGAATTAATTGGTCAAGTCACAAATTATTTCTCGATCACAGAACAAATTATTTATGAGTCACAAATTAAAAATTTTATATGTCACAAATTATTTCTAGGTTACAGATCAAAAAATATATAGGTCACAAATTATTCTCGATCACAGATAAAAAATTTATAAATCACAATTTATTTATCGATCACAAAGTCACAAATTTTATAAGTTACAACTTATTTAACGATCACATATTATCAAATGAATTGGTCACAAGTAATTTTTCGATCACGACTTAATAAATTGTGAATCACAATCACATTTTATAGGTTACATATTATTTATTGATCACAAATTAATCAATTTATTGGCCACAATCTACTAAATAATTGATCACAAATTATTTATTGGTCACATATTAACCAATTTATTGGTTAACATCAAACAAATAATTTGTACCCCACCACCATCACAACCACCACCACTCAAAAAAATTCCCAAATCTACTGTCAGGCACCACCCCCAACACACGTGTCAACAAAAACCATCGCCGCCACCACCTGCATCAACAAAATAATTGCCACTGCTACCACCAGATCCAACAATGCCATTGTCAAATCTACGATCGATCCAAAACAAAATCCACATCCACCGCTAAATCCACCACCATCGTCACCACCATTCATTGTGCGAGGCACCTCTACCACCACCCACAGACGCAACCCAACACAGACGCATCGAATCCGATGCAGCCCTACAACGCAACAACCCAAACCTATATAGACCTACCACTACCACCAACACAACTCACAATGCAACACACTCCACCAGCGCCACCAATACCATTGCACTGTCGCCGCCATGCCATGTGTCGCAGTAACGACGAATCACATATCACTGCAGGGATGAAGCCGTAGCAACGACGGTGCACCGCTCAATCTGCAGTGAGGGCGATAGGCGTGCAGATCGCTGTCGACGGCGGTACTCGATGAGGTATAAAGGGGAGAGAGAGAGAGAATTGATTGAAAATGGGGAATGAAATGAATATTAGGGTTTGGGGTGTGGATATATAATTAATGGAATTTTATAATATTATTATTTAATATGAAAAATTGTGTTATGATCTGATTTTTGTATGTATAAACTATAATTCTGATTTTTGAAATGTAATCTTTAAAGTAGCCTCCATGTAATTTCTACTTAATGCATGGATCAATTTAAATGAATTGGTCAAATAAATGGGCCAAAACATACTATAGCCCATTAACCAAACCCTAAAATGAATTTCAGATAACTCTCTCTCTCATCCATCCACTAATAAAACCAACTCACACTTAGTTTATTTTAGATAAAAAAGTCATTCCTTCAAAATTCCTACTTTAGAAATGTTTGATTAACCTTTTTTTTTTTTTCCCACAAAAGTTGTTCACATGAACCTATTTTTCTTAAAAATAAAGAAAATATTTCTACGAAAATAGATAGATTTTTTTTATTTTTCAGATAACTCTCTCTCTCATCCATCCACTAATAAAATATGGACAAGTATAACATTTTCGAGGTTGAAAATTAAATTAATTTAACACATTTAATTAATAATTTTCATGTAAATAAATTCCAGACAATTCAATTGCCTAAAACTTTCCATACTTTCAATCAAACACACCTTCAAAAATTAATCACTTGCCCCACCGATATTTAGGATAAAAAGAACAGTTACATTTGAGCTCATCCAATTTCCCCTTTTTTTTCTTTTGATCTTTTCAGTAACAAACATTATGAGAAGTGTAAATAAAACAAATTTACATGTACAAGAGCTAATGCCACAGTTGAAAAAGAGAGGAGAAAAAGCTTTAAAAAAAAAAAAAATGAATCTTTAACTTAAATAATAAAATCCTACGAAGATTTGAAAGACAATGCGGCTGATGCAGTGATCCAAAAACATTTATTGAAGATGAATTGAATCATCTCTCAACTATTTCTTTCATACGGGGAAATCGATCTGCCCAAGATGAATATTCTGCATTGAAGTTAATTATTATCATTCCAGTGAGCCACATTAAACATTCCATAATTCAGCCAAGAAACAAGAGTTGAACAAGTACCTGAAGTAACTATTTCACAAAGATCTGCTTCCGTGCTAACATCATCAGACATCACACCCTGCGTTATGTTTAAAATTACAGAGTTAAAACCCATATCCTGAATTATATTTGAATGTATGTTAACAGCTTATATCCTGAATTATAAAGTAACAAATTTGTACAGAAATATCAACAGAAATAATAGAATGGAATAATTAATTAAGAGCTAGGGTCCGTTTCTGGAATATTGAGCATCAGATCAATTCATTAACAAACTGCTTGAAGCCTGTAGTATCATGTTGTAAATGCATATTGAGTATTTGACAAGCAATACAAAAAGAAATCATTATTCCTTATAATTGGTTTGATAAGGCATCCACAGGACAAAAACGCATACTAGCATGTACTCTCAAGTAACATATTTTCTATAAGACACCATGCATATAATGAAATTCCTTTTTTATTGCCACACCATAAAGAAGCATTGTCAACCAAAGTATCAGCAAAAGAGCCTAAAATGGCAGTAGCAAGATATTCGAACCTAACACTAATTATGTATGCAATCCTGTGAAATATAACCCCTGCAGACTATTCACCTTGGATTATTGCCAATAGATGCACATCAAATCCTGATTCTTTGAGACTGCCAAATGTCAAATGTTTGACGCCACTAATGATATAAATATACAGAGCATATCTAATCCAAATCAAGAAAACGCTTGAAAGTTTATCATTTTACTTCACGGCATAAGAATTTCTGAAGTGCGAGAAAGATTGGAAATGCTTGTCGTCCTTATTTTGGATATCTTTAGTCAGATTCATCAATTGAGTAGTCTTTAACCCCTTAAATCCCCTACTACCGGTGGCTAACAGCTAGTTTTGGTATGTTGGAAGATTATTATTGTTGAATTTAAATCCTACACTGCATCCGCTGGTAAAAGTGAAAATGAATAAACGTTAAATAATCGGTATCTCAAAGTTAACTAAGAAAATATTAAACGCTGAATCTTGATTGAATCAAGCACACTCCATATTGATTTCTACCATAACCTTAAATGTTCGATCATATTAGCAAAACAAAATCTGCGAATGGGAAACACAATCCATCCCCCAAGAAATGGGAAAAAAGGAAAAGAAACAAAAAATACAATAGAAGAAAGAATAAGAAAGAGAAAGCATCTTGTAGATTACCCGAGTACATATAACTAAACTTCTCTTCATAAGCTGTGACAGACTAATCAGGCTGTCAATGTCAAAATCAGGATGATGTAGAAGAGCTTCCTCTGATGTCGAACCAAGTATTAGCGCACAAATGCTTGATGCCATCATAATAGAAGATGG
The DNA here is from genome assembly GCA_903798385.1 of Fraxinus cuspidata. Classification (NCBI taxonomy): domain Eukaryota; kingdom Viridiplantae; phylum Streptophyta; class Magnoliopsida; order Lamiales; family Oleaceae; genus Fraxinus; species Fraxinus cuspidata. The sequence continues at coordinate 13,045 of CAIGRP010087343.1, read as the reverse complement.
ATCATTCTTCTTCTCTGCATAGCACATTTATATATTTCAACTGTTTCCACAAGGAAACAAAATGCAAAGGGACTACACGACATACAGTAAGAAACATCAGCAGGTACTTTGTCAAAGCAAAAGCAGATAAAAAACATTAATGTCCTGCAATGTCAGATCAACGCTTTGAATTAATGAGGATCCTTTTCTTTTTTTATGTGCAAGGATGGTGATGCTACTAAAAAAATTCTTTCCAGATAGGTAACGAGACCTAGCAGTCCTTGCGCAAAGAGGACATTTGTGTAAAACTAGAAACTCAATAGTACTCAAAAACTGTGTATACCCCAAATTAGTATCTCTAGGGAAGCTTAAGCCTCACTGTTAGAACATGAGTTCCCTCGCACTTTTAATATATAATGTCTCAAATATTTCTTCTTTCCTTTAGGATGAATTTAAACCAGTAAAGGGTCAATTAATTTATTCATTGATTGTTTGCACTTTGATAATTAATATATAATGTCTCAAATATTACTTCATTCGTTTAGGATGAATTTAAACCAGTAAAGGGTCAATTAATTTATTCATTGATTGTTAAAGTAAAAAAATATTTCAAAGAGTTGTTAAAAGGCTCGAGAGGAATAAGAATGACATTGAATGATACAACCATCTAAATATATCCAAAACTAAATTCATCCCATTATGAAGGCTAAAGATCAATAATTTGTTCCTGATAGTGTAATAATGTATACCACTAACAAGATTCAAGTCACCGCCTTTTCTCTTTACATGTCATTAACTATCTAGTTCACTCGCTCCACAGCCTTTATTTATTGCTCTGCTTTTCCTATACACATTCTTCTCTTGTTTACTTTCTTCTTTCATTTTATCTGCTTATTCACATTCGGATATTTATTAATCAAGTGCTCGATCAACACAGCTTCATCAGCTTTCCTTTTCCATAAAACTAAAGACAGGTCAAAGGAAATATAACATAAAGAGATATAACATTCAGATAAAAGAAAGTTATTCTTTAATAGAAAATATAATGTCAAAACAAACATTCTTCTGAGCATTAACGCACGTGAGCATACCTGTCAAATGTGACAAAGCTTGCAAAAGTTTGACAAAACTAGGATCATCCAAGGAAAAACAAATTTGCTCCCTCTATTCAGGAAGAAGAAATGAAAAAAGTTGCAGGCATTATTTAACGTAAGAAAGAAAATAAAAATGCCACAGGCATTATATATATCTTGTTATGTCCAGTATGAAGCACAATGGAATACCTTCAATAAGAAATTCAAAATCGTATCACAAGCCAAGAATATTGTACCACCATCCTCATCATCATTACCGTTTGATTCAATCAAACAAATAAGGCACCCAGCAACCTGCAAAAGAAGTGGTATTCATATTCTTAAGAGAACAAGAAGAACTAACATTTTTGAACAATTATATGAATGTTTATTGCGAAAAGGTATATTTTATATATGTGTTGGGCTGCTAATCAAAATGGACAACTGTATTGGACATGTATTGAGTGCATCAAATCATTGACTCACAGCTCTCAGGGCTCCAGATGAAGCAATATCTTTACATTCTTCAGTCCTCATTGTCATTTGACACAGCGTGGGGAGCAAAAAGCAGATGGAGTGAAAAGGACTGCCATTTTAAAGTATGTTCAAATAGTTTCAATTAATAAATATACAGAAGTAAATAACGTAACTATAACTTAGAAATTATGATATAGAACATTAGGAAATCTATCAAACCTATGCTCGTCTTCCCCTTCAACTGAAAGCATATAGCTGAGAAGCTCCTTGACCTTCTCGTTGCATGCATTAGGTGCTTCTGCAAGATAACTGAAATAATAATAGGTATGAGCATATCAGAAACTGTTCTTAGATAATCAGTTCTAAAAAAAAGTGAAACAAAAACTAGGAGAGGACAACAAAGAATGACTATGTGTAAGTTAACATACCTCCCAACTATCCTCACTGAAGCTAGAAGGTCATCTCCTTTCTTCTGCCTGTGTTCCTGGCAAAAACATGATTGTAAATGCAGAAGTCCAAATATAAGTTACCGTTCAAATAGATTTATACCTTGGCGTCTTGCAAATAATCAAGAACTACACCAACAGTCTCATTGAGACCAGAGATGATCTTCATGAAGGTGCTTTCACTAATAATGGAATTTGAATTTAACTCTGCAAAAATAATTTCCAACAAATCAGATGCAGCAGAAGAGAGCATATCTCTTGATAAGAACTTTTCTGATGTAGAAAATTGAATTAGACACATATCCTGAACTACTCTAGGTACAAGTTACGAGTACAGAGACAGAATACTTCATCCACAAATAAATTTCAAAAGCCCATCTAAGAGCTCACCTATATAAAATTGAAACCATTGCATTGCATGTTGCAGTAGAAGAAGGATCCACATTAGTTCATACTTCTCATCAGCCAAACAATACTAAGTCTCATGATATACTGAGAAAAAACATTGTTGTAAAAATTATGACCATTGGGAATTGAAAGTTGTGGGGTCACCCATGAACTGAAACGTGAAGAGTGTTTCAGTTCTTGATAAGTCCACATAAACATGATACTATAGGATGTAACAAAGAGTTGGCAAACTAATCACATATTGTTTAATGAAGCTAGAGTCAGAGCACGAGACCTATATGTATCTAAAGAAGCAGGAGGCATTTACCATTGAAAAGTCCATATGTGCTAACACGCAAACATTGACAAAACACGGCTTAGAAAAGTGAAGATCAAGTACCTCCAGTTTCCCCTAATTTTGAGATCAGTTTAATAATCTTTTCCACCAAAGAAAAGGCAACACCAAGATTCCTTTGCTTTGCCACAATAGTTCCAGCATCAGACGAGGAATTCTCGGAGGCTTCATATTTCAGATATGCAAGCTCATTAAGGAGAACAGCAATTTCTACTCTAGATGATTCCAAAACAAGCAGTATACACCTGTACTAAGAAAGTAGAGCAGAATTTTCTAGGTTACCCTGTGAGGATGATTAGAGAAGAAATAAAAAAGTAACCCATCAAAGGTCACTTTAACTGCTCACCGATCAGCAGGAAAAGAACCTTGCACATTGGGCAAATTCAATGGGCCAATAAGCCATTCCTCACCAACAATGGATATGACATGCTCAGCAAGAACAAGAGCTTGAAGCTTTTCAGCAGGTGCTGCACATAAATGGCAAAAGAGCTTCATCGAGGATGCTATAGTTGTTAAGCAACACAGAGCATTAATTGCATTTTGCTATAAATTTCTCACTTGGTGAAAAAATACCATAAAATTTGCAAAAGATAGCCAAACAACAACTGCGAAAAAAAACTACTTGCAGTGAAGCTACTCGGCTTCTGATCGACTAAGATGGCCCTCATCAAACAGGCAAATTTAATTTTGAAGCAGAGAAAAAAGGAAAACTATAGCTTTACATAAAGCAGTAGCCTTTCATAAATCATCTATCTCGTGTAAAAAGTATAATCCTGTATCAGCCCTTCACAACAAAAAGCATACTTCATTCATATAAGTAAAACATACCAACTCGATTTTGCAAAACAGCAACAATACCAATACGCATGTTAGTCGACCAATCATCACCCGCCATTGACTGAAGCACAACATTTAGAAATCCCTACATATCAAAAGAAGCCAAAATGAGATTCTTTATGTATAAATTGTAAGATAAATGCAGTTAGTCAGGCAAGTAAAATATCAGTCAACCGCTAGGCATAGAACCACCAAGTTAGAACTTGAAAGCGATTTTAAATAGTAGGGAGATTAATAATTTAAAAATCTAATATAAATGTCGGTTGATACTATAACATGAGATTCTTCGACTGTCAAATCAACGGAGGACCAAAGATTAAATAGATGGCAAGGAGCAAACTACCATTTTTAATCCAGAAATCAGGGAGCAAGAGCAATTTAGGAAAGACTTTTACTGATAAAATTACACGTGCATGTTACAAATATCTTGAAGATATTTCTTTCACAGAATGTGTATCAACAGAAACTTTCATACAGAATAATTTGAGGATAGAATAGCAGAGAGGAGGTGAAGCGCTTCAAACTTCAAAACGTTGTGCAGCACAGCAAATTGTTTCGCTAAAGCAGCAACCTGAAACAGGGAAGATAGAAGTTCCTCACTTGACTTAAAATATAAATATAACAATCAAATTGTATCGGAGTTGCACAAAAAGAAAAAGAATTTAAGCACGTGGAAGCTCACCATCTTTGACAGCTCAGATGGACGTTCAACATATAATTTTTCTGCCGGTAGCTTGCTTATCATCAATTGAACAAGTGTCACGGCAAGCTCCATTGTATGAGAACCTAAGAAATTTAGTAACTCAAATCTTATCAAAGCAAAACTACTTGCACAAAAATCAGAAACTACTACTTTCATAAGTTTCTCATCTGTCATCATCCTCCAATAAAACTATTTGAAAAACTATATGGCCAAAATTGTATAGCTCCATCAGGATATTGTATCAAATTTACTATTTCCCATATAATAAAATTGGGACAACATATGGAAATAATAAGATACAAAATATAATGAAGAACAGGAAAGAGAAACAAGACAAGAAAGAAGAGAGAGGAAGAGAAGAATTTTTGGAAGAGTTTCAGAACAAATTAATATTGAAAATTTCTTCAAACTGATAAACGTGGTAAGAAAATAAACCAAAATCTATTACTTATTTTCAAAACTAAAATAAGAGCATTTTTCTTTTTACTCTTCAGTACAATCTGCATCACAATATCCATCGCCTGATAGGGAGAAGTTTTATTTTTATTTATTAATGGTTCATCTAGTCAATAATTTTCAGAAAGGATTGATGCTAGATACCCTCTGGCAAAGTGGGCATTTGAGATGCCAGTATGTTCATGCCTCCTGATTCATATAATGCTACAACTCCTTCCTCGTGGGCAGATGACACCAAAAATAGAAATTCATAGCACTCTTCAATGAAAGCTGAACTAGACCTGCAAGTCAAAACATCATCTATATCGTAAAAGACCATAGATGAATCACATGGAGCTGCAAGTCCAGTCCAAAAATCAAATTAATACAGATCTATATCATACAAGATATGCTTCCTCCTTACAGTAAGTATACTTGGCTTCCTCGATGCATACAATAGCTCATTGATTAAGAGAAGTAAATAAAGAAAAAAAAAATATGAATAAACAAGATCTCCTAGACATTTTACCAATATTCAGCTACAACATGCTGAGCGTCAGATACAACCTCAAGAATAAAGTGGACAAAATATTAGTTGGGAACATATAGTATGACTAACGCTGCAAAATTAGAGACAATTTGCTTCATCAAGGGATTACTCCTCTTCATCTCATCCCCAAAGCACAGTCATGGATTATACAAGCTCCAGCTATCCCCTAATTCTATGCATACTTGGTACTTCTATATTTTAGTAATTATGTGACTGTGTCTATGGTATAGTATTTCTTTGCTAATACCCTGTCCCGGAAACCTGAGATTGAAGCATTAAAAGATCCTGTTCTGCGATGACCTCCATAGTAAGACTTTAACTACAATAATCAACTACTAGAAGCACTATTTAAACTTGTTTGGGGCTAAAAGATTATCCAGAAGGAAACTAATACATGATGAGCATTGAGCAAATAGAATAAAGTCCAAACTTCAAATGAATAACATTTTACATACATGTTTGACATAACCTCCAAAAACGAAGGAACTCTTGAAATCATCTCTTCACTCGCAGCAATCTCAGGAACCCTAGCGAAGGCTGCCAGTATCGTCACGGCTAACTGCAAGTAAGCCTCCCTATTAGCATCATCTCCTCCACCATCCCCCTTCCCCATCCCTGCCACAAAAAATAAATAAATAAAAATTGAAAATTTAGGTTTTAAAAAAAAAAAAAAAGAATAATTAATTACTAGAATTCATCGGCGAGTACCGGTGAGCAAGAGGCGATGGAGGAAGCTGGGGCCGACAGCATCGTAGACCTTGTGAACGGTTTGTTGATTGTCCTTGTCACAGAATTTGGTGACCAAGAGTAGGCCTGCGAGCCTTTGAGAATCGTTTTCTCCTCTCAGTAGCTTCATGCAATCTTCAAGTGACGGCAAAGAGGAAGATGTTCTTGACGAAGTGGAAGCTTCTTCAATCTCCATTTATGTAGCTTGAGGGATAAACAGAGGACAGTTTTGCTTTTGTTGTTTGTTTGTGTAGTGAGGCTAGAGACTCAAGAGTGAGATTGTCGAGAGAATTCTAGTCCCAGATTCTGTGGTTTTAGCCTTTCGGGTTTCGATTTGCCGATTTGGGATCTCCTTTAATGCTGTGAGATGACATTGGATTCATTGGATTTGCATTTGGGTCAGATTATATTTTTTTGTTTCAATTTTTTTCTATTGGGCTGGTAAATTGGAAAGCCCAATAGGCCAATTCTAATAAAAAAATATCCTGCCGATTCCATCGAAACTGCAAGAGTATCACACCTTTTTTTTTTTACGTAGGAACCCTCAGCCGCTACTCATGAGTGCGCACTGGGTAAACCTCGCTCCATGTGCAGTAACCCGCAAACCACACATGAGAGATAAACCGCGCTATGCAAGTCCGGTGCGAAGGGCTCGACCGAGAAAGTGTTGGTTGGGAATTCGAACTCGTGACCTTCGGTTTCCGCGTTCACCTGCTCCACCAACTCGACCACCCCGAAGGGGTTGAGTATCACATCTTTACTTTGTTTTGACAAAGGTAAATGCTTATTCTGTTTATTGACATGTAAAAATTTCAAAATAATTCATCAACCAACATTCTTAAGCATTGTTGTTGGGGAAGTTCTTTAATGTGCTTTCGTTTCAAACTAGAATCTATATGGTATATGATCATTAGTATCTCTTAGACATTAGCTTCTACTGTTCCTGAAATAGTATGCCATTCGGAGCAGTTAGCTTATGTTTTGAGATGCTCCTCTCTGTCCTTCACTGTAATGCTTTCCTTTTTTGATATTTCTTCCTTCTTCCTTCCCACTTCCACAAAATCAAGAAGCTTAGACTTATTCCTAGTAAACTTTTGGGTGGATAAACGATATATTAATCCTTTTTTGCCACTCCCCTCCACATCCACAGGAAATAGAAAGTTAAAGACTCTCATGGTCCTCTTTGGGACAGGTTTGCTGGGAAACTTGTGTTTCAAAGTTTATCAGAAGTATTGAGGAGGGAGGCCGGATTATGTGAGCAGGACAGAAAAATATTTACCTGCTATGTAATTGTGAGTTACTGTACTCTGTTTAGCTTAAACAATCCATATGGATCAACAATATTTCTTCTTGATATTCTAGCATCTAAACCTGCCCCCAAGTTTTTTTTGATCAGTTTCCGTAATCATGTTTGTAGAGAAGAATCCCTTGGAATTATTCTTTGCTTGCAACAAACTTTGTCTATAAGCATTTTCCTTGAAATTAACCTGCTTTGTGGTTACACTTATTCAGACCTTAGGATTCTTTTGATTTTGATTTCTACAACCAAAATCAGGTGAATTTTATTGGTTGTTGGGTTCATGTTTTCTGGTACCAGCACATGTTCTTACATGGTTTAAAGTATTGGTTTTTGAGCAATCAAAGTATGTTTTATGATTGGTTGATGTGTTCTGGACATCACATTGACTACTTGAGATCTTGTTCCTAGAATTGACATCTACATATTTGACAGCACCAATTTTCGTAACTTTGGGATGTTACTGGGTGATTTTCCAGAAGAAGATGTTGGACTTGTTAATTAAACATACCATTCACATGTTTCATTTAAAGAAACCTTATGAACTTCAGGAATTGGAATACACTCAAATTGCTTTAGATGGTTACCAATGTCAATCGATTACATGATTTAAACAATGTTGAATTCACCTAAGATTAAAAAAAAAAAAAATGATGAAACCTGTTCAACTTTTGCAATCCCTTGGGTTTTCACCAGATCTTATTTTTCATATAATGTTTACACAAGGAAGAAGTTTAATGAACGAGATGTGATATAAAATTATCCGATATCACTCCCCAACAGGGCAATACATTTCCTCCAATGTAACTGTTGCTTTTATTCCCCATTTTTGCTAATAGATAATGGATATGTAAGTTCTTTTTATTTATGTGTAATAATTTTCATTTTACGAAGGTCCAAAAGTTATAGTGATGCTTTGTTCTGGTTCTAAAGAGAACGTAGAGTGCTTCCAGAGAAGATATTAATAAAAACAATACAGTTTCTCAAGGATTGAATGAGATTTTAATTGGTTTGGCAGATTGTCTAGCTTGCAGTGAAAATACTGCAGAGTAAGTATAGTATCATATTAAATAAGTTTATATTCACTCATCTTTGTTATTTGACAATATTTTGTATTGGGATGAAACTTGATGTTTGTGTATTCAAATTATAACTATATTTTGTTTGTTAGTTTGAACTTTTATGAATGAATTTTATTACACAATATCTTATTTGATGATTGATAATTTGAAGCTGAATTTACCAAGTAATTTGATAGAGAATGTGAGCCCCATTTTTTTTTTTTTAATGAAAATGCATTTTGGAATAGTGTTTTGACAAAAAATATGTGGTTTAAAAATAAGAAAAAAAATTGGGTTTGTATGTAATATTATTTTATTGAAAAATGTGTTGTTGAAAATAAAAAAGAGAAAATATATTTTGAAAATAATAGGGACTAAGTTTAGCAGTTCTTTCATTGTCTTCTTCGCAAAATATGATGGAAATAATGCGAGGGATCTAATTTTGAGTGTGTAAAGCATTCACTAATACTGATATGGAACCATTCATCATTACATTATGGAGTGTTTTGGAGGGACATGAATTCATTCATTTTCAAAAAGGTGAGACTCACAAGACAACCAAAATTTTGCTCAATTCCATGGCCTATATTGCGAAATATTAAGAAATGAGATGACGAGTGAAAGGCAGAGGAAGTTGGAAAAGCCAATCCAAACAGAAGGTGAAGGCCACTAATGTGAAACAAATTAAAACTCGGTATGAATGCGGTGATTATAAATGAATATGAAGTCTACGGTACTGGAGCTATAAATCAAGACGAGAAAAGGGGATTTGTGGTTGCTATGTCAATGTCCATTCACGAGAGCATCAAAGCCTTTTCACGGCACAACGTATAGACATCCTTGTAGATCTTACATTTGTGGTAGAGCACTCCCTGAACATCAGTTGCAACAATGTAGTTGGTGAGGTACATCACATAAGCACTAAGGCGTAGGAAGGTGCAATATTACAACGTATTTGGATTTAATGTTCTCTTTCGCATACTTAATTTTGAACATTTACATGTTGCAACATGAACGGGGCTACTCACGCTCTCGCAAAACTATTAACTTTACATTCTTAGGATTGTTTTTGGTTGTATAGTCCACATTTTTCCTTGCTAAAATCTTATATACGGACTTCGTTGGATAAAAAAATTATCTACTTTGTTAAAATAAGTTTTATAAAAATCCAATTTGACAAAGTTTGCATATTTGATATCTAACTAGTCGAAGGTTAACGTGTGTTGCACGTTATTCTGGAATGCATTATAAGCAGGGACAGATGACGTGGGAGAGTGTGCCAGGCTGTAGCCCAGTCAACAATACCCTGATATAATTTTGATCGAATGCTTGATTGTTGCGTCCTATAGAAATCAAGCATAGTAGTTTCGAGTTTTGTATACATGTCCACAACATATTGTTGTAGCAGTCGTCCAACCCAGAGAATTATTGATTTACTTGATGATCGAATTTGGAGCTGGTAACAATAATATTCTCTACATGATACTTTTGATGCTTGGGTTTGGTAACTCCTGTTAAAAAAATATAATAATATATATTAGCTAATAGTTATATGCAATATTTTATATAAAAAAATGCATCTATAACCATGGCATTCATTTATGATAGCCTCTGCCGAATTGAATTGTGAGAAATCTCGAGTAGTTGCAGTTGTACATATCAATTTGCTAAATACACTGTTTTCAACCATGTTTCTCTTAATGTCTTGGTGCCAACCCGACTCCTCATTTGGAAATAGGAAAAAATATTGAAGTGAATCATAACAGCTGAAGTAGTGTGGAATTTTATGCCGATTTCCAATGTGCATGAACAACAATATCCCTTTCGAAAGGCATAAGATTATCGTTTCCTTGTATCCATAAAGCAGCCACTTGATCGACGGTCAGCGTATTGTATAGATGTTGACCGAAATTAACGTTACTTGCAATATGCATCTGTATATTTTCAATGCATGATTGATCCTTTATTGTACGAAAAAATTGGGCATACGGATTGTGTTGCAAAACTTGCATCAATTGCTCAACAATGGTTTTATCAAGAACGGCATCTCTTAGTATGTGAATCCTGTTTTGCAATTCGTGATCAACATCGTAAAAATACAATTGGAAAAATACAGGTCGATTTTCTGGTAGAAGAGTTGGAAGGTCATGGTATATTTGCCATTAAGCTCTAAATGTGTACACTCATTTGTTTGATGTAGCGAGATCTTTATCCAAATTTACACCGAATGAAGTGAAGGAGAATATGCTATTATACCCTCTCAAGTTTTTTCTAAATAAAATCCCCTGATTGGATTGTGAAGTAAACAAATCGTACAGTTCATTTGGTACTTTGTCATCAGCAAGTTGAACCTAATAAATGTTGAATAAAAACATTTTAACTAATGAGTTATGCAAATACTTGATAATAGAAGGTAGAAAATATTTGTACCTAACCATTTTGACAACAAAATGTTGGAGTTTCATACTCGTATTTTGTTGCACCGCAAAAAGTACATGAACTTATTTTCTCGAGCTCGTGTATTGGAGACCAAAATGGTGCAGATAAATTATTCATGTACAACGTGAAATGAAGTTTGACAATTAATATTGGAATAAAATATACTTGTAAAGAGAAATGACGTAGATGAGAGTCATTCCAACAGTTCAATAGTAGTACCTTGAACTTGATTCAAAAAAAAATTTCCTTGTTTAGTTTTAATGGAAGATGAGATATTATGCTTGTTATTTGTGTCATGTGTTTGTCTCTTCTTTCTTGATTCATTTGCAACCTGAATCTTTCTGATCATTTGTTCTTGTGAGTTACTTTGGTTATCCATATTTAAGGAATTATTTCCTATGAATTGACATTGGAAAATCAAGAAAATTAAAGTGTCATGATTAGATAAGTGACTTATAAAGTTAGATTATACTTCATATGCATTTAAATAATGGAAAGAATTGAAGTTATTTAATTATAAATTACTTGAACTTCTAAAAAAATGCTTATATATAATTATACATGTAGAACGTGATGAGTTTTTCAATATCAGTATTAAGTTGTTAAAGTTTCTATGATTTTAGTGTTTGAATTAAAGGTTTTCAGTGTAAATAATAGTAATAGTTGTGAATGAATTTTGTTTGAATCATATAATGAAATGAATGTGATTCTTCTATGCATGATGGTGCTCCCTTAAACCCAAGAGTACCCCCCAAATTTTCATCCCACGATAATATGTAATCGTAAATAGATACAATTGCCTAATGTAAGAGGCGTTTTGAAAACAATAGAGTTTGAATAGTGATTTTTTTAAAAATGTGATACATGCAAAATATTTTATTGTGTAAATGCATAGTTAAAATGAGTGTGAGAATTAAAAAGTTTTGTTTTAAAGGAAGACAAACGTGGACTAAATAAGACAATAAATAAAAATACAATCCAAAATTGAAGATCAATTAATAAATGTATAAAAAGGATAAAATTTATTCATTGTAAAATCTGGATAAAAAATTAATTACTAAGAAAATTCATACAGCAATATATATATTAAAAATATATATATAGTATTTATAATCAGATTATTTTCATTAATTTTCAAGAATAAGATATTGATTATGATAGAACATTCTGAAACAATGAGAAATTTTAGCTTTTTTTTTTTTTAATATATATAGAAGATTGAACTAAAATACCTTTTTTTCTATTGGGGTTATATTAAGTCTATGAATTTTTGTAATTTATTTATAAAATTATTTAGATTTAAATATTGATTTTCCATTAATTTTTCAAGGTAAAAGAAAGAAGAAGTGTATGAAAAGTGAATTTTTGATGTGAGATATTTTTAGGGTCTAGCATTCAAATATTTGATACATATTTGTGTAATATACCAACAAAAAGAGAAATTATGGGGAGCCAAATTCATTTTTGTTTCATTAGGAAATACTAAGGATCGGACAGGAATTGATCAATTCTAAGTATACGGTCCCAAAATCGATCCATTTAATAAAGGAATCGGATTCGAACTGAACCAAATGGCTTTATCCGATTTCCACCGATTTTTGAAAAACATATCCACCTCTACCTTCAAGTCTTTAAATAGACTTCAAGATTTTTTTTTTTTTGAGGTATTCGGTCACTGTTGTAGTACGTTAGGAATTTGAAATTTAAATTCTAATTAAGCTAGAACTCCTCCAAGAATATGGTCAAACTTAACGTATGTGGTCAAATTCGAATTTCGACTTTCATTTACTTATTCCCTATTGGCCCTGGTTTTTTAAAATTTATCTTTTTCGACCCATTTTCAATCACAAAATTGTTGTAATAAAATAATGTTACCTTTAATTCTTAAATTTTTTATACCTTTTAATCTCTAATTCTTAAATAAAAAAAAGGATCACTTTTCACAAAATTCATTCTCAAAAAATCTCTACCAAACATAGCTTAATAATAATTCAAGTTTGATCATCTAGTAAGCCAATTGACTTCGATCAAACTTTGATCATGTATAAAAGTAAATCTTAGACTTCAATTATATATATAATTAAGTCCTTGAACTTTTTGGAAACTACTAAAGAATTCAATCAGACCTATATAATTCTAGCTAGCCATGTCAACGAGCCGAGCCGAGCCACGAGCCGAAACTCAAAGCTCGGGCTCGGCTCGAGCAAAACAGGTCCGAGCTTTTTTGGGCCCGAGCCGAGCCGAGCAAAAGCTCGGCCAAAAAAATAAAGCTCGACCCGA
>CAIGRP010087338.1:0-29291 GCA_903798385.1 Fraxinus cuspidata | reverse complement strand
TTGATTAGAATTCTATTTGAAGTCAAAAATTTCTCTCACTATCACGTATTGAGATTAGAATCACATTTTTATTGTGATAGGTTTTATGTACACGTGTCATACTATGATTTGTTTACTAAAAATTTAATTCTTATCCAATTTCATAAATACAATTTTTCATCACAATTGTACCATGACTCAACCACTATATTTTTTTTACTATAAATAGTGTGCAATTGTCCAACAATTCACCATCAAAGAATTTTACACGACAACTTTCATATAAAGCCGCTGTAAATTTCTAGTATATATATTTTTTTCAAAAGCTCGTTTGATCAATCAAGATAAGATACTTTTGTGCAAATTGTTTGTTTCCTTGTACTTTTATATTAAGTAATATATGCATGAATTATCAGTGGACATTCGGGGTTCTTTATTAAAAGATATGCGATCCTACAGGAATCTAAGATGAATGTGTCGCTTGATCACCGATATTCTCCATAAGAGAAGAGTGGTATGAAATGTTAATTTTATTGCATATAATTGTGTATGGAAACTGTACGTATCTTACTGTGTATTTTTTTAAAATATTCACTCTTATAAAAATTTTACAAGTTAGTTTGAGTCGATTGGAACATTGGCGTGATGGTGAATGCAACTGCCAAGAGGAATCAAAGAGATAAAATATTAAGTTTATTTTTTTACTTTTAAATTATTAGTCAGTTTTATTTGTTCAAAACCAATTATTTAGTTTGTGGTTATGTTTTCATGTTTGAAATTATGGATATTCCAGTTATTTTTATTTAAAAAATATGCAAAGAAATTGAATTTTTTATAACACTTCATCGTTTGTGAATGCGACTGCTAAGATTAATCAAAGAGATAAAACATTAAGTTTGTTTTTTTACTTTTAAATTATTAGTCAGTTTTATTTGTTCAAAAACGGTTATTTAGTTTGTGGTTATGTTTTCATGTTTGAAATTATGGATATTCCAGTTATTTTTATTTAAAAAATATTATTTATCTTTCCGCAAATAAATTGAATTTTTGGTAACACTCCAACGTTTGTGAAATTTTGGGGTGTTACAGTTTGGTATCAGAGCAAATGTTTTACTTTCTTGTAGACTATGTAAAAAAAATTATTACTATTCACGTGAGCAGTGTACGATACTGCTCATGCTGTTTTTCAAAAAAAAAAAAAAAACATTTACAAATTTTTTGTTTCTTTTCTTTTGTTAAATAAATGATATTAATAATTGTTTTAAGTAATTAAATAATATTTTTTTTCTAAACGTGACTTTAAATTATGATTGTACAAATTTGTATATTATGTTCTGGCCTTCGGGTGGTATTTTAAAATTTTACTTAGAATATTCATATTTTAAGAAGTCTCAAGTTTTATTTATCATTTTAGTTTTCTTGATTTGAGTATTCGCGAGATTGATAGGCTTTGTCAAAAAGACTTAAAATGTCTAAGAAGAGCTTTGTATTTAAGCGATCCACTTGTGACCCCCCTCATCTGGAAGCCTTTAGTTGCTCGTTATTCAAATTAATGAAATGAAAAACAATAATTCAAACATTTCCAAATTTAAAAATATTCTATTTTCTAGAAATTTCTATTTCGAAAAAAATTCTTTTTTTTTTTTTAAAAAGAGGGGGGTATTTTCATAAACTTTAGGAGCTTAAAGATAATGTAAAATTTTAAACATACAATGTTATAAAGAATCATTGGCACGTAGTGCTCACTATTCAACTACTCTCCAATTGTTCCCAATGTATGAAATGTCATTCTTTTTTTATAATTATGAGCTTTCTTGGTTTATATTATGATATATTATAATTATGTATTTTTTGAAGTATTTAGAACTCTTCAAGTAGTTAATGTAATTTCGAGGACGAAATATTTTTTAAATAGGGGAGATTGTAACACCCCGAAAATTTTATAGAATAGAAATTAAATATTTACATGCCATTTTTTTTTATTATGTTGAAAAGTTGAGGGACTATAGTGATATATGTATTAACTTCAAATTTTTGACTAAATAATTAGATATTATTAAAGCAATGAAAATTATATCAATATTGGTTAGCCCGTAATTGATTATGTAAATTAGACTCGAGAAAAAGTTATTTCGGATTAGTTAGTCTCAAGATATTGAAGTTCAAAGAAATTGTAATTTATTTATTTATTTCTTTTTAAATCAAATTGAATTTGGATGTGGATAGCCATGTGTATCTAAGGAATTGATATGGGATAAATTTTTTTATGTTGATTAGAATTCTATTTGAAATCAAAAATTGACATCACTATCACGTATTGGGATTATAATCACCTTTTTTATTGTGATATGTTTTATGTACACGTATCGTACTATGATTGGTTTACCAAAAAATTAATTTTTATCCAATTTGATAAATACTATTTTTCCATCTCAATTGTACCATGACTCAACCATTATATTTTTTTTACAATAGATAGTGTGCAATTGTTCCACAATTCACCACCAAAGAATTTTATACGGCAGTTTTCATCTAAAGTATCTGTAAATTTCTATTTTTTTTTTCAAAAGCTCGTTTGATCAATCAAGGTAAGATACTTTTGTGCAAGTAGTTTGTTTTTTTATACTTTTATATTCTGTAATATATGAATTATCAGTGGATCTTCTGGTTCTTTATTAAAATATATGAGATTCTACAAGAATCTAAGATGACCTAAGATGGGTGTGTCTCTTGATCACCGATGTACTCCATAAGAGAATAGTGGTATAAAGTGTTTATTTTATTGCATATAATTATGTATGGAAACTGCAGGTATTTTACTGAGTATTTTTTTTTAAATACTCACTCTTATAAACATTTTACAGGTTAGTTTGGGTCAATTGAAATAATGGCGGGATGGTGAATGCGACTGCCAAGAAGAATCAAAGAGATAAAACATTAAATTTGTTTTTTTTTACTTTTAAATTGTTAGTCAGTTTTATTTGTTCAAATACAATTATTTAGTTTGTGGTTATGTTTTCATATTTGAAATTATGGATATTCCAGTTATTTTTAATTTAAAGAATATTATTTATCGTTTCGCAAAGAAATTAATTTTTTTGCAACACTTCATCGTTTGTAAAATTTTGGGGCGTTACAACTTTTCCCTGATGAATAAGCATCTGCTGGGCAGCATGATAGACCTCTGAACCCTGACTTGTTTCAATATTCTTCTTCACATTTGTCGCCTAATAAACCATCAAGAAAGATCAAACTAACGAAGAACCAAAAAATTGAAGACACCAGCCTATGTGGCTGTGGCAAGCTAGAAGGCGCCATTCCCATTGCAAATAGTTGACCGTCAATTATCATTTTAAGTACCAGGGGCTTAGAAGTAAGGACAAATTACATAAGAAACAAAATATGTAAATTTTATGCTTTAGCTCCGATCAATTTTGGATGTAAGCACTTTTAATATATAATTGATGTATTTCATTTATGGCAAATTTATTATTTAATTGAATTAATATGCTAATAAACTAAATAATAGTATCCGTAGATTCAAGTCCTGATAATTTGTTAACCATAAGGAGTTGTGATTGTGAGATACAAATTACAATGATAGAATCTTAAATCATATGTGGTCGTAAGCAATAACGAGATATGAATATTGTCATGACGGATATACCATCACGTGTGACATTTCTTACTTGTGAAGTTGATTTATCAATTTAAAGTGTGGTGTCACTTAAATAAAACGTGGATATTTTGTTATAGAACAAAATACTGGAGACTCGTTGGAGAGATTTCACATGGATAATTATCTGAGTGCCAGTTGTTAATATCTAACATTTAATAGTGGAGTTGGTCCTTCAACTTGAAATAATCATATTGCTATATATGAGGACAGACATATTTTGGTGATGTTGGATGCTGCTCTATGAAGGGTCGCTAATACAACATTGTTCGAATATGTCAAAAATCATATTAAAGTTTTGAATGATCAATAGAGGATCATATCTCGTAATTGATCGAATCATATTAATGAATTAATTATAGTTTCACGGTAAATAAACAAGTTTAGCTTTGTCAACCACGTGACATTTTTCGTCACATATATTGTCGTGACACATTACTATATGTCAATTTGAGATGACGAATGTGGTTTGGTGATAAATTAAAAGGTGTATTTTAATTTATCGATTTTGATTAGATAAAAATAAAGATTTACGTTGTTGAATATCGTGATCGGGAACCTAATGAGTCACACACAAAAGAATAACTATAAGAATAAGATTCACCAATTAATTAATTATTTAACAAATATTGGATAATTAATTTATTGAATTACTTGTTAATAGACTTGCATTAATTGGATTAATTAATTTATGGAACAAATTCAATTTATTAGATTAATTAAATATTGGATCGATTTAAGTTTAAGAGATGGTCAAACCCACTTGAACTTATATTAATAAGCTGTTAGAATTTCAGAAAAATAATATGACTCATATTTTTGCTATCACAAGAAAAGAGAAACCCTAATCTCTTTCATTATTACTTTCCGTGTGAATTTTCATTGGAGGCTGAACAATTGGACAGTTGTGGATATCAAATCATGATTGGTCGTTATCAAAATACACAAAGGATTTCGCAAAATTCAACAAATGTATAATTCTTATCACAATTTATATCTAAACAAAAGAAAATTTTTGGTGAAAATTGAAATCTGTTTTATTTTTCACTGTGCATAATTAAGTAAATTCCTTACAAAATATACGAAGAGTAAAATGAATATATTTTCAAAACATGTTTAGCACATCAAATACTTTATTGGGACGGATATTAGTTAAATGAGATGCAGTGGAGCCAATGTTCACCAACACAGATATGCCGATTCAGCCTCTTATTGAATTATTACATTTATTCGTAATAAAATTTGATTGATTCTATTGTAAATCTTCGTCCTAACACAAAAATGATTGTTCCTGCTATTATGCGTTTTATGTAACAAAAAATATACAGCAAGTGTATTGTGTCAAGTGTTGTAATATAAGATCAAGTAAGTATGTTGAACCTATAGGGATTAATATTAAATTTCTATTGAGTACTATAATTATTTTAGCCTCTATTTTATCTATAAATCAGATTTTAGAATCAATGTTTTTCTACTAATCTAAAAATGGACGTGGTGGCAAATTCAACTAAATCAATGCAAGTTACACGAGAAATTTATCGAAGTGAGAAAGCCTAGGAATGATTTCACTGCACTATCAACAACATTTCTCAAATTATACAATTACTTCTATCAATTTTTCCCAAATTTATAAGCAATAACCCTAAAACAATTCAATTCCGTCTCTCGAGTGCCAAATATAACATATCTCTATATTTTAATTCCAATATCTATATCCCAAATTAAAATCTAAAAATTATCAAGTTCATGGTTCTTAAATGGGACATTCTTAAAAGATTTTATGCTTTCTCTCCAAACCTATAAAATTTAGGCTGTGTTATTCTTAGATCATACCTAAATTTCTCTCTTTTGAATGTTGAAATTTTAAGTATCAAATTATTCATTTATTGATAAGGTAATTGAAAGCAATAAGCAATATTCAAAACAAATAAACTCATGGAAAAACTAACAAAAGCAGCTATAGTAAAATCAAAACATGTCTCAAGTAGGTTACATTAAACCCTAATTCTAAAAATTCAGTTCATGAATAAGAGAAAAGACATAATTCAATCTAATATTAAGAACATGAAGAAAATAATGAGAAAAACTAATTTGGCGTGTGAATTCCTCTCCTTGATTTTGTGTGGATTGGGTTGTGCATCCGAGCATAGGTTCAAGACAACATCTTATTATTATAGTCTTCCGTTACACGATCACTATATTTATATAATTTCTCACAAAAAGTATGTACACTATGAACAAATTGACCTTATATGTCAAAACTAAATCAAATTGACCTTATATGTTCCATGAGATAGATTATTAGCTTATATTTGTATCACGTTGTAAATTAAATTCCTTAAGCGAGACCATTAGCTTATTCTATCTATATAATGTTGTATTTTAAATTGTAACCCTATATTATTGTTTGCACTATAAATATCCGGTAAAGTGTGAATTTAAAATACAATTTTGTCTTATATTATTTGTTTTTGTGTTATATTATTTATTTTTATATGGTATCACATCCCTATTAAACTCTTAGTTCTCCCTATTTTTTTCTCTAATTCTCGATTCTTTTCTCATTTTTGATCACCACAATTTTCTGAGATTCTCATTGACTAGTGCTATGACTGTTCCTCATGTCGTTGATCCTCCATCCATTTCTCTTATTCAGATTAATGCAGCTTCACAACTTCCTGTTCGACTTACATTTACGAATTATTTTTTGTGGAAAGAATGATTTACCTCTCTCTTGTGTGTCTGAACTAAACTGGCACTTTGCGATGTCAATGGATTGAATTTTGATCCGAATTCGATAAAATTAATAAGAGATTGATTTATGGTTTCAATCCGATAACCCGATTAAGATCCGAATTCAATTATCCGTTAAGTAAATGAATCAAATATGGATATAGGTCAATCTGATTCAATGACATTCTGATCTGATTTGTTATAAAGAGTTAAGTTGGTAAGATATCTTTATGCCATGTTATTTGTCACTAAAATAGATAAATGAGAAAATAAAGAAATTTAGAATGAAAAAGCTGTCAAATTCAAAACATAAAAAATTAAGGAAGTCAATCAACATGTACACAATATTTTAAAAAAACATAATACGTTGTGAGTCGTGGAGGTCTCCGGTTAGGCGAGTCTAGACAAAGCTTAGGAGTAAAAAACGTAGAAATGTATTTTCGTATTTTAATATTATTTTAAATTTTTAATCAATCTAAAAATCATTTAATAATACATACAAATTATAGTACCAAATACATTTTTAAAATCTTAACAAAAAAAAAAATCGATAAACAAGATATAATATAATAATGCTAATTCAAATATTTGGAAAGTTTTAAATTTTTATTAATTAGTAAAAAATAGGAAAACGATTAATCTAATAAATTATAAACAACCATTTATATAATACAACACACTACAGTCAAAACAAATATATAAAGTAATACAACCAAACCAAATGAATTTTTATCCTAAATCGAAAGTCTATAACAAAATGATTAGAAATGTCATCTATAAATAAGTGAGTTAATAAATGGGTAAATAATTTTTTGTGCCTTTCAATCTAATTAGCTAAAAGCTAAAAAAAGTTGAATATTTTATAATTATTAAACTCGTTTAAGAATTGAAAAAATTGGAACAAAAAAATGAGATATTTAACATTGATTTTATTTTCCCAATTTCTTTAATTTTAGATTGGATAATTATTCTTATCGAATTGGAAATGGACATATCCGATTCATTTACAGCCCTACTGGCATACAAAAGAATAGTGAAAACATGACAAAAAAATGTTATCGCATGAACAAAGATTTTGTTATAAAAATAATTTTGTGACAACATATTTATGTTGCATGTATTGTCGCACTATATAAGTCACATAAGGTATTCCACGATAACTTTCAACCATACATTACATTATGCAACATTATTTGTTTGATGCAAAAAGTAAGATATAGCAACAATGTATTTGTCACCATAACGTTATTTCAACACATATATGCCGCGAAAAATTAAAAAGGTGAAAAGTCAATTTGAAGCAATGATTATTCCAAAAAAGGATTTTGTAAGAAAAAAATTGTTGTGAATGCTATTTTAAAGGCATAACGTTTGTCACATATATATTCTATTTTGCAACAACACGTGTATGTAATAATATATATTTTATAACAAGTCATGTTTATAGTGAAATTTGTTTGACAATGCATTTGATATGTTACATAATATATTTTAGGATATATTTGTATTACAATTTATTATGTAACAAATATTGTTTGTACTTCAATTTATTTCGCAATACAAGGAGTTTGTCGCGTCATTATTTGTGTAATTTTGTTGTTATGGGTTTTCTATAACGTAAATATGCCACACATGTACGGTGTCAAGTTTCGTAATATAAAGATTAAATACGGATGTCGAACTCATATGAATTGATATTTAATTTGTTATTAATTACTAAAATTATGTAGCATCTATTTTATCTAAATGAATTAAATTTAAAATCAATTGTTTTAACTAAGTTAACACGATGAATGTGGTGACAAATTCAACAAAAAAACGCAAGTTAGTAAAATATCAAGATGAGATAGTCTAGGGTTATGATTTCACCTAACTATCAAATATAATTCTCAATTATATGATTATTTCTAATCAATTTTTCTAAATTTATAAGCAAGAATTCTAATTTAATTATATTTCCTCTTTCGAGTGTCAAGTAAAAAATATTCCTATATTTCAATTCCATTATCTATATTTCGAATTAAAATCTATGAATTATCAAGTTCGTGGCTCTTATTTGGAGTATGCTTCAAATGAATTATACTTTCTCGAAACCTATAATTTTCTAGGTTGTGTTATTCTATGACCGTGCTTAAATTTTTCTCTCATGAATGCCAAAATTGACTAGTATCAAATAATTCAATTAGTGGCCAATTAATTGAAAGAATTAAGAATAAATAACACAAATAAACGGAATTGAAAAATCTCATAGAAATAACTAAAATAACATCTAGTCATATTCTCAAGTTTTGGTTACATCAAAATTTATATTAAAAGTTTAGTTCATGACGAAAGCCATAGAAATAATCAAATTCAAATAAACAACATAGATAAGAGAATATAAAAACTAGTTTTGATAGAATTTCAATCTCCTTTGCGAGGTTGTTCTTAATTTTTCCTTGATTGCTTGATGATTACCAGGTTGAATTGTCCCACTCTCAAAGTGGTCTCCAGGGTTGTATTATAGTCTTCTCGAATACTGGATGAATTGGGGATGGATTGGGCTTTCAAAAGAATCCAAAAATTTTATAACTCGTTTCTTGCCCAGCGGTGTAGCGATATCAAGTGAATAGGCAGTGCGGCGCCTATGTTCTCCCGTTTGTTGGTGTCATGGCGCCATTGGTGTGGCACTGCGACGCCAAACTTTTGTTTCTTTTGCTTCTATGGCTGGGTGCTGCAACGCCCATCTCACGGCGCTATGGTGCCCAACTGCTGTATTTTTTTTTGCATATGATTTAGGCACTTTTTCATGTCTTCTTTCACACATTCTTTTTAACTCAATTTACACCTCTTTTCACCATTTTTCCATATCTATAAAACAACATCGAAACACACATTAATACGTTCTAAACACTCTCAAGAACAACTAAATAACAAATTAAAGTGGTATTAAAATAATGAGTGAAATACACTCATCATTTGCATAATTTATTTTGTGATTTTTTTATACATGTGGCATATTTAATCTTCCAACATATCAACTATTTTGTGGCAGATTGTGTTTGCAGCAAATTTTACCCCGCAATACAAAGAGCTTGTCGCTTCAACGATGTATAATTATGGTCTAATTTATTTTGTCTTTATATATGTTGCAAAACAAATAAGATATTAGAATCTCTCTAATACCACTTGTTGTATTAATTATGCCTAGAATATCTGATACCAATTGTTGGAATTGAAAGATCACGTATCGCTCAATACAACTTAATATGAAATCAACAACCAGATTGAGATGTTGAAGTTATATGGCACAATAATGAAAATTTGATCACAAGTAAAAGAATAAAAGAATACAAAAAATATGATAGAGGAATTATGAGATTTTATTGCACCAATAATAATGGAGAATTATATAATCAATCCTAAAGTTTTAGTTATCTCTTTTCTCACATTATTCTCACATTATAAAAAGCTATAAAAGAGTCAAATATTTATAGGGAACATGTAGGAGATGTCAAAACCCTCCTAATAGAGTTGTTGATGAAGTAGGTTGCCAAAAAGTCAAGTCAAAAACGAAAAAAATGAGAGAAAAATGTGGAAAACCCGAAACAAGCTCCATCTCGAACTCTCCTTCAAGTCCAATACCAATTTTCAACTCCCAATAGACTTCCAAAATAGAACTTCAACTTGATATATGACTCCAATAGCATTCAAAATTAAATTCTTCTTGACATGCACTTCAATTAGAATTCTTCAATTACTTCAACAAGAAACTCATGTCACACCCAAATTCTAACAATATCCACTTTGACACGAATTCCACTATAACGAACAAAACTCCAAAATATTCTCCAATTGGAGAAGAAAATCCATCTATAAGGAATAAACTGGCTCTTAAACAAGAACCAAGACTATTTCTCCAACCAAACATAACATACTCCACCTCTTCCAATAAATCCAAGCACTACTCTGCAGAATTATCTCAAATTCCCAAAAAATCATAATAATTTTAAAATTCACCAAACTAGGCTATAACACAACCCAATGCAAAATCAAACTCAAATGCTTTTAAAGAAGACCCCTTGTTATATTGTACATCTTCTACTACGCTGAAAGCATGCTCAACAAAATCATCATCCACATACCTTTTACCACTGGGTCCATCCCCTAGCAATTGAATATAATGACATTGGCAAAGCGGCATTATCCATTTCTCCTGAACTCCACTGAGCAATATTCTTCAAATTCGACCATTTACGAGCTCTTAAAGGTATTGTACCAAACTGAATGTCCACAAGGGTACTGAACATGTGCTGATTGACTCTTCTAGATTCTGCACAACCCTACAAAATGTATAACTGAGACCTTTTCTGTCCCTCCAATACAACCTAATCACCCTTACAAACTTTCAAAACTCCGCAACCACCAAACAACTCATAACCCTTTGAATCAAGGATAGTCCACGAGATGAGATTCTTCTTCAAATCTAGAACATGTCAAACCTGGCCAAGTGTTCTAATTGTCCCATCCAATAGCTTCAATATGACCGTACAAATTCCAACAACCCGACAAGGTGTGTTGTCTCCCATAACCATGATACATTTGGAAACGATTTCATATGTAGTAAACAAGTCCTTATTAGGACACATATGAAACACATACACTGAATCCAGAATCCAATCATCATTTGGTTTAGACTCGATGTCAGAAATAGCCAAGAGATCTCCCTCACTTATAAAGCTCTCTGCGAGGTCTGCTTCACCTAAAGTCTCTAATTACTTCCCATATCAACTTGCAGCCAACCTTTCTTTATTATACAATTTGTAGCAATCCTTCTTCAAGTGCTCATTCTTCTTGCAGAAGTTACAAATATGATTACTGAACTTAAACTTTGATCTGCTCCTTCCAAAAATATTATGAGCAACCATGCCTTCTCCATCTCTGGCCTTTGAAACCAGATGCTTCATCTTCTCATTTGAAAATAAAGCATCATACACATTCTCAATGGTGAGAGTATCATGAATATACAAGATCGTGTCTCTAAACGAAAAAAATGAAGCGGGCAACAAACACAATAGGATCAAGGCCAAATCTCTTTCATCATACTTTACATTCAGAGTTTCCAATTCAATGACGATCTCTTTAAATACTGTCAGGTGATCTTCCAATGATCATCCTTCTATCATTCGATGAGAGTATAAATGCTATTTGAGATGTAATTTGCTTGTCGGACTTTTAGTCATGCACAATTGCTCCAACTTCAACCATAAAACAGTTGTTGAACCCTCATTCAAAACGTCCTGAAGAATGGTATTCGATAGATGAAGATAGATGTGAGAAACTACCTTCTTATCCTCCACGGTCAAAGTTGCGGGCATCTTGTCAATTCTCATCAACACATCATCCAAATCCTACTGTGCGAATACTATACGAATCTTAACCTGCAATAGCGAAAATCTAGTGCTCCGATCCAAAAGCGGAATGTCATACTTCATGGAAGTCATCACGAACAAAAAACCTCGAACAAATCAAACCCTGCACTCTTACGGAACTTCTGAACCTAGACTCTGATACCACTTGTTGTAAAACAAACAAGATATCATAATCGCTCTGATACCACTTGTTGCAAAACAAACTAGAACCAGAATCTCTCTGATACCACATGTTGGAATTTAAGGATCACATATCGCTCGATACCACTTAATATGAAACTAACAACAAGATTGAGATGTTGAAGTTATATGGTACAATAATGAAATATTTGATCACAAGTAAAAGAATAAAAGAAGACAAAAAAAATATAGTAGAGGAATTATGAGATTTTATTCCACCAATAATAATGGAAAAATATACAATTGATCATAAAGTTCTAGTAATCTATTTTCTCACATTATAAAATTGTATAAAATAACGTAATATTTATAGGGAACATGTAGGGGACGTCCAAACTTCTCCCAGTAGAGTTGTTGATGAAGTAGGATGCCAAAATCGAATTCAAAACGAAAAAAATGAGAGAGAAACGTGGAAAACTCGAAACAGGTAGCACCACTTCCGAACGCCCCAACGCTAGGCGTTCTGCCCAAAAACAATTTTTATTCCAAGTTGTTTTCTCCTTCCCGAATTTTTTTCAAGTCCAATACCAATTTCCAACTTCCAATTTCAAACTGAATTCTTCTTGACGTGCACGTCAATTATAATTCTTTAATTACTTCAATAAGGAATTCGGGTCACACCCAAATTCTAACAATATATGTTGCCGATTCTATTTTAAAATATATAAAAACCTTACAAATATTTTTACTACAACGAATATTCATCTATGTGACAAGTTGTGTTTGTAGTTGAATTTATATTATAAAACATATAATTTATGCAGAATAAATACCACATACAAAAAAAACTAACTAAATATTAATTCTACAAGATTGTGTTAAAGAAATTCATTATATTTATCTATGCTAATATTTCTAAATTAAAGTTTCAATAGTAGACCAATGCTTTAACTTGTACGTAGTAAAGGCATAATGTGCACATCCTACGTTGTTGTGAACACTTGCAAACTTTCTTCACAAATTCGGATGCCACATAACCTAAATTGAAGAAACATAGTACATATAATTATTTAGTGTGTACCATATCCATAAGAACCTGTTATTGAAATTACCAGGGGAGAAGAATTCCAGCTCAAATATTTGTCTCTCAGAAACTAAAATATGCTCGTCACGAACGGTTTGGTTTGCAACAAGTGTATCGGCTGCAAGAAAGGATTTAGAAACATTAAGAAATAGATAAGAGTAGCGATAATCAAAGATAAAATGTGATTACAGCAACTTTTTTTCATCAGAATACCGTATGGAAAAATGAGTGATGCATATCATTATTGTAAGCATGTAGACATGACCAATTTCGATGTAGTATATTATCATTATCACGATAAGAAATATATGCAATAAGTCATAACCACAAAATAAAGAATCTTATTTTAATAAATTTAACTTCATTATTTCTTTTAATTCTATAATGAGCAATTTTTTTTGTCAAACATGTGTAGACGACTTCTTGTTCTGTATTACTAACTTCTATAATCTCTTAGACAATCAATACAAGAAAGAAGCACAGTAGCTAGAAGTCAGGCAAGAATATGCAACCACACCTATTAGATTTTGTTGAGATTCCGACTTAATAAATTAGTAAAATCATTTCCGGAAGATAGAAGCTGTTAATAGATATTCAATCATCCCTACCAAACATGCTATTACCACATTCCAAATGTACTCTCTCGCTCTCTACTTAAACGTCCTAATACTATGTGAGTTGGCTTAAGTTCATTCAAACTTATTCACGTTACCTTTATACAGATGGTGGATAATAGAATGCAAACATATGTAGAAATTATCGATACAACATCATAAAATCAGAGTTGAATAATAACAGTCTTCGACTAAACAACCTTTACCAACAAATATTCCATTTTTTTTTTACAAAATAACTTTGTCGGACTCAAATACAATATGAAAACCGTGCTTATTCAAAAGAGAGCTAAACACTAGGTTTTTACGGATTTTTGGCACATATAACATATTGTTAAGAATCAACTATTTCCTCGAAGTCATCTTCAAAACAACCTTTTATTGACCATTGATTTCAAAGTTGCTGAATTTCTCATGAACAACTTCTCCCAATTCTCAATTGTTTCGAACGCACCAAACAACTCTTAATCAGAGCACACATGCTTCGTAGTACCAGCCTCAATCTACCACTTTTTTGGGTTAGAACTCACCATGTTCACTTCAGAAATGACAATTGCGAGATTCATCTCTGATATATCATTTGCCATGTAATCAACCACAATTGTTTCTTTTTTATTATTTTTCTTGGACAATCTGCACTCTAAAAACTTGTGGCCTACTTTGTTACAATTGAAGCATTTTCCTTGAAATTTCTTCTTAGAAATGACTACTTTCGGTCCCAACTTAACACATTTGCCATCAGATATATTAAACATGTTCTTGAAGGTCTTAGAACTTTAACTGCGCTTAACAATATTGGCTTTAGCCACAATAGGATTGAATTCCTTCTTTTCTGTACCTCTATTGTCTTTGTCTTCTTCAATTCGAAGTCTAACAATCAATTCTTCAACATTCATTTTCTTTTGCTTATGCTTAAGATAGTTCTTGAAATATTTTCATGCAGGGAGCAATTTTTCAATAATTGCAGCCATTTAGAAAGTTTCACTCAAAATAATCCCTTCAGCATGAATCTCATGAAGAATCACTTGGAGTTCTTGCACTTTACTGATTACTGTTTTTGAGTCTACCATCTTATAGTCCAAAAATCGGCCAATAATGAATTTCTTGGCATCGACATCCTCAGTCTTAAATTTTCGATCCAATAACTCCAACAATTCCTTAACAGTTTTTATAGTACTATACACATTATATAGCGAATCTGCTAAGTTGTTCATGATGTAGTTTCGGCACAAAAAATCCGAATGTTTCCACGCATCAAGTGCTATGATGCTTGAACATCTTCCTCACCCCCTTTAATTTTCAAAGTAGTTTCAGTCAAGAACCTCGCAAGATTCAAGGTGGTCAAGTAAAATAACATTTTCTGTTGCCACATTTTGAAATTCAAGCCACTGAATTTCTCCGATTTTCTCCATGATTAACCAAAATAGTAACGGCATGACCAGTTGGTTGAGCCACATTCTGGCTCATAGTATAGCTTGGCAATTTAGCCACAACATTACTTGGCTGTTGAGTCACAACAAAACTTGGCTCTTGAGTTACACCAGATTCTATATTCAGGTTTTAGAAGCCGTTTGGTTGCCAATTCTAAAAATCAAACGAATATTAGTTCTCAATAAAATCAAAATGAACTTGTATATTACGAATCTGTTTTAAGTTTGTTATCAAAATAATAGTAAATAAATACCGGCTGGACACATATCAGATGGATACATACCGATTGTGCAACTAACTTATCGTATGAATAGAAATACCAAATGGACACATATAGACAGTGTAACTAACTTACCGTATGAACAGAACACATACCGACAATGCAACTAACTTACCGTATGAACAGAATGCATGCCGACAGTGCAACTAACTTATTGTATGAAGCCAACTTAAAATGGAAATAAGAGTTTTATTGATAACGACTTGCAAATTATAATTATAACTACAAGTGTTTGCTCTTTTCCTTCAAGGAGATATTTGAAATATCAAGTGTTTAGAGCTTCTTTTCTCTTTCTTCTTTCTTTCTTTAGGTTATCATGCATCTTTCATTTCCTTGTCTTATCAGCAACGGTATCGAGTTGAGAAAGTACATCATTGGCATGTTTGGATTGGTTAGTGAGCTCGACTTTGTTAGGTCATTAAGAGTTAACCTTACATGTAGTCCATAGCAATTAATGAACTAATTAGGGAATGAAGCTAAGGCATTTGATTGGTGGAATTGGTGGGCGTTGATGTAAGACCTTCCGAATGTCACTTATTGATTGACTATTTGTACAATGTGTAAATGAATCTTCAATCATTATGTCCTCTCGAACCTCAGCGATAGTTAATATGAGCTGAAGTCAAATATCTGAGCTTAAATTAGTATGGGCTTAATGCATACAACAAACTGTACACAACGACCTAGGAGGTCGGATGTCAATAATATTTAAAGTGATCATTGCCTTTATCCATTTTTCTATGTGGAATAACTTTAACTAGTTTTCTTTCAACACAAAACATCTTCCAATTCATCTCTTTGAGCTCCAATTTTTATTCATCCGAACATCATTTTTGACAAGTAAATATATAATTTCGATGTTCTCACGGAAAAAACACAAATCAATCACGATCTTCCAAAATAAACAAATGGTCACTCAAAATTTATATCAAAGTCATCTTTCAATTTATGCATTTTTTCCAACAAGAAAAACTTCAAAGTTGCACAAGGAAAAAAGTTTTGAGTGCTTAAACTTATATGAACATTTGGCAAAAGAAGCAAATGATTGAATCACAACATGACGAATGATCTGCAACTTTTTTTTCCTTAATGTAATTTTTCCTTTTTGGGTTCTGGTATGATCTA
Source organism: Fraxinus cuspidata (assembly GCA_903798385.1). Taxonomy (NCBI): domain Eukaryota; kingdom Viridiplantae; phylum Streptophyta; class Magnoliopsida; order Lamiales; family Oleaceae; genus Fraxinus; species Fraxinus cuspidata. The sequence goes on along the minus strand of CAIGRP010087338.1, from coordinate 12,838 downwards.
TTATTATTAAAATATCTTATGTCAATTTTAATAGAGAATCACATGAAATTTAAACTATGAAGCCTTCCTCCAATTTCAATTTTAATAATTGGAAGATACTTTGCTTTTCTTGACTTGAGCAGAGCTATTCTAACCCAAGAATGTCAGTGGTTCACAATAGCTTGTTTTTAAAGAGTCTATACATGATCCGGGCATATTGTTTCAAGATGAGAAACTTTCTATAATTAAGACAAGGGAACGATTATGAATGTTGTCTCTTCAATTAATCATTCATAGTCATTTTTCCTCTTACCTCTCTCTCTCTCTCCCCGGCTCTCTTACCATTTCAAACAATTTCTGCACTGTTCCAAGGAAACAATATGTCCATTTTAATAAAATCAGTGTTTAAATATTTTGTCCATTGTCAACTAAAATCCTGCCTTTTTTTTTTCCTTAATGTACAATAATACATCCCTATCAAATCATCTATAGTCCACTACACATTTGATATGCAACATTAGGTAGGGGAATAAACAAGATTGTCTAATCGTCCCAACGAACCACATCACAAGCGATTATGGATAATTCAAACCCTGTAAGAACTCGCGAGAGAAAATCTGGTTAGTATTTTTTTAATCTTATTTATTTCCTGCTATCTATTGCTTTATGGTCTTTCTCATCACGGATTTGCATAAATATCCACCACTAACCAAATTTTCTCGTATATTTAGGTACATATTCTATTCAAAATGTTAGCACAAATGTCCTATTTCAACAAAACATCGAAAAATCCCATATTTTGCAGAGAAAGAAGAAAATTCTGTCAATTTCTTGTCTAAAGATAATTTGATATAACAAAGATAGAATTGAAAGATACAAAGATGCAAGTCACCTTTAATTCAGCAAAAGGATACTATTGGAAACTATCAAATATTACAGACTCTAAATTCATCCACTAAGTCTTAATCTAATACAACATCTTATTTCAACCATTACTTAGCTCTACCGAAGAAACTTGTTGTTCTGAAAGACTACAGTAAAATAGATTTATCATAATCTTATTAGAGCAACAGTATCTAACGGTACTGATATATTACTAACTTGAATCCTTACCATCTTCTTTAAACAAGTAGAGGGAGCTGAACTCCTTAGCAATCAGCTCGGGGAAACCTAATCCATCCCACAAAAGAAGACACCTAGAAAAGGTCCTCCAGCCATTGAGTAAGAGCTGAGTTGGGTCTATTCACAAGGTCATTAGAGATCTCCTAACTACTGCTGGAAAAGGTAACCTCAGCCTGGCCGCTATCATTGCTTTTAACACTAAACAACGCTTAGGAGGGTTATCAACCCGTTCATCCTTCAAGGGAAGAAAGAAATATTCTACGTGACTAGGAACTAAGTAAGCCCTATACCACCCTACCATCTTTTATATTTAGCCTTGGTAGCTATTTTTTGGAGTTAAATGTTTCAATGACCACTAAACATTGCACCATGTAATGTTTACTCACCGAACTTCATCAAGCGTCCCATTAGCCACTGAAATTTACTACATCCCATTCCACTACTCACCAGTGGAATCCATTAGTAGATCTGCTTACGTGGATGATGGAAAAATAACATGGCAGTTAAATCACTCCAAATGGTAAGTTAAGTCACGGCCACGTTCGCAATTATTACTTCCAAACACGCCTCGTAAGTTTTAGCTATTTGGGATGATGCCATGGTTATTCTTCACACGAGCAAGAGAAGGCACCACCAATGTAAATTGCACCTTTGGGCTGCTCCGCCCTTCATACTTGACCAACCTGAATGGCTTGCCTCTTCATCTCACCGTTCCCTCTCTCCTCGCCATTCAAGTCAGGGTTTGAAATAGGTTCAGTACTAAAAACCTCCTTCCCCTTGGCTTACAATCTCCTCCATAGAAGGGACCTCAAACTCCTCTTGGCCATTGGCCCAAGACCTATAATGTAACTCTTATACTTCGGACTCCATGCGAGCAGAAAAAGATAGATATGTAAGAATGAATAAAAATAATAGAGAAAGAATAAAGAGAGAAGAATAACTCAAAAGGCGTATAAAGGCGACCTCAAATCGACTGGAATTGCCTAGGATGAAAGTCTTGCTGGAAGTTGTAGGAAAAAACATGAAAAACACCTTGTAGATAATGAAGAAAGAATGACGGAGAAACTCCCTGTGAAAGCCAAGGAAGATAAACTGGGCATATCTGTTGGAAGGGAATTAAAAAATTCCAATCAAATTATACCATTTTATAGAATGCTTGGCGGCAGAAGCTTTCTGGAGACTGGAAGTGGAGGGAAAGTGTTACAACTCATGCGCTAAGAAATAGGAACGCCACATTAACCTACTGAACTAAACTAGGAAGGCCCGAAATCCATGTTACAGTTTAAACCTTGGGGCCAGTTGTTGCCTCCCCAATCATTATTTGAATAATGCTGATTGTACACCACGTGAGGGGGCCCACAATGAATAAAAAAATTGTGGGCTCCCTCTATGTGAGGAAGATGTACACCATGCTATACATGTAGCAGATTTCTCATTGAATATTCAATATGTATGTGCCGATCTGGAGTGCCATATGAGACAAACCCTGGCCTACCAGAGTTGGTCATAATTTTCTCGAAGCTAAGATCGAGATCATGGGAGTTTGGACTCTCAACTTATACTGATCTAGTAGGAAGGTCGAAAGTGATTAATTAATGTCGCAACATAGCAATTAGGTAAAATCAAAGTGTCATTAGCCCAAAAATTTATCCCCCACCCAATAGTGGCACCACCCTTATAATGGCCGTGCCGTCCACACCAACCATTCAAAAGGTTGGCAAGAATGCTTAGGCTAGGAAAATAGGAACTATGCCATTTCATTATCCCATATTCACCATCCTAAACAACCTATCAAGGTCTGCTTAAGTGGCAGTCACACGATTACTATGGTTTGATGTGATAAATGAGGTTTGTTTGAGCAATCATGATACTTGTACAATCTTTGTTAACAATGTTCTGTTTAAGAGTATCACAATCATCATTTTTAAAAACTATTTTTACATTAAAAGCTCGGATTTTGACAACATATGGTTGTCAACAAAGATTGTCAACCATGATTGTACAACTAACTTTATTGTATTTTGAATCGCATGCCTATTTAAAGGGGTCTTCCATATGGGAGTGTGAAAAAGCTTGTTCATTAAGCGTATAATTAGGTCATATTCAAATTTTACTTTGATGTCACTAATCCTCACATTGGAGGTTCCCCGACTCTGCAACCCTAGTGATAACTCTGGTGACTACGCAAGTTCACGATATTTTCTTTTTGACTTTTCCTGTCGGAGCTCTGACGAAATCACCTAAAGTTGATCCAAAGGTGGCATGTCACTTTTGGCATCAATAAATAGAATTTAAATTTTCATTGAAATAAGTAGTATTATTTCTTCTTCCTTTTTTGTTTTCTTTAAATGCAATTAGTATGAGCCCTCTATTAATGCTGTCTGATTATGGTTGGTCAATGATTTAGGCAATTCAAGTAAATGGTACACAAATTTGATTACCAAAATCAAATTAATATCTATTATATGGCAGGCAATTTATTTTGAGTAATACTGTTTAGAATCATCGGTGTTTAGCACCGATTTAGATGGTAATTAAATATCTTTAAATGATTGATTCATTTAAATAAAAGTCAAAACATAAATTTAATTGCACCTATCAGGTGTGGTAACCTAAATTGGTGCTAAATAGCATTATTCATTTATATTTGTGTCACAATTTTTAAAAAATAAAAAATTGCCGTAATCTCTTCTGTATTGCTTATAATTGGCACTATAAATTTGGAGTTTTCAGCCACCAAAATCACCTTGTATCTGTCCTGTTCTCTCTTTCTATATATATATATATATATATATTGTCACTCACTGTCTGTTTGTGTGCACGAGTGAGAGCAACAAGCCAACAGTATGGCCATGGGGGTGGTTTTGGCAATATTTTTGATATTTATGTATTTCTTCCACAAAGTTACTTATGAAACAGTATCGTTTTACTGGCTAACACCTAGACGGATCAAGAAAATAATGGAAAAACAAGGAGTGCGTGGCCCGAAACCCCGGTTTCTGCTAGGAAACATCATGGATATGGCTTCCTTAGTAGCGAAATCCACCTCCCAGGACATGGATACCATCAGCCATGACATAGTTGGCCGCCTCCTGCCTCATTTCGTCGTCTGGTCCAAGTTATACGGTACAAGCTTATACCATTTTTTGTCATTTCGAACGTCATAAACGAATATGTGTGTCCCAAATCACTCAGTTGAGTTTATAGGATTACCACTTGGCTGCTGTCCCATATTCTTACGTGTACTTTTGTGATCAGGAAAGAGGTTTATATACTGGAACGGAACTGAACCGAGAATGTGCTTGACGGAAACTGAACTGATTAAAGAACTTCTTTCTAAATACAATAGCATTTCTGGAAAATCATGGCTACAGCAACAGGGCTCTAAGCATTTTATTGGGAAAGGCCTTTTAATGGCCAATAGTGATGATTGGTACCACCAGAGACGCATCATCGCACCGGCATTCATGGGAGACAAACTCAAGGTATATATATGCCGTGCGTGTGTGTATATATATGTACATTAGCAGGGGCGGAGCCAGCACCTGGCGAGCCATGACGGCCGCTTGTGCCGGCTCCGCCGGGGAATTTTTTTTTTCATATATTGGGCAGCCACTTGGATCCGTCCTAACTCACTCGAATTCTTGGAACCGTCACTGCATACATATATATATATATATATGTATCTTGAGATGCATTTATAGTGATTATGGTTTATCTGCAGAGCTATGCAGGTTACATGGTGGATTGTACAAAACATATGCTCCAATCACTAGAAAATGCTGTAAAAGAGGGTAAAACTGAATTTGAGATCGGAGAACATATGACTCGTCTAACTTCAGATATTATTTCAAGAACTGAATTTGACAGAAATTATGAAACGGGAAAGCAGATATTCCATTTGTTAACACTTCTGCAACATCTCTGTGCAAAATCAAGCAAAAACTTGTGCTTTCCCGGAAGCCGGTAGGTTTATTTCTTCCCATACTTAAAATAAAGGATTTTACTTCCTCGACCCATAGATCGACCTAATATTCCTACAACATAAAAGAATTTCTCAAAGAGTCTTTTTCTGTGTCTGTTTCGTTTGTAGTTGTCTCTTATTCTCTTTTAAATAGAGAATAATTTTCTACTTCGTGAATGACTCCTATTATTGATTATTCATACTTGTCAAGTTAAACAAAAATCTATTATCTCAGCCATAAAGCAGTTTATAAAGGACATGTATTTAAAAAAAAAATGAAGTTACGTTCTTGGAATTGACAGGCCAGATTCAATTTCCCAAGTGAGTCAATTCCATCAATTCAAACAGCATTTAAGATAAACAATTATTTAATGACTTGTTTTGCAAAATTAACTCTACATTTTCTGCAGATTCTTTCCAAGCAAATACAATAGAGACATAAAATCTCTAAAAGTGGAGGTGGAAAGATTACTAATGGAGATCATACAAGGTCGAAAAGATTGCTTAAAAATCGGTGAAGCGAGTTCATATGGAAATGATTTACTTGGGATGCTGCTAAATGAAATGCAAGAAAGGAAATCAAGCACTGGATTTAGCATAAACCTACAACTAATCATGGATGAATGCAAAACATTCTTTTTTGCTGGACATGAAACTACAGCTTTATTACTCACTTGGACAGTTATGCTACTAGCTAGCAATCCTTCTTGGCAAGAAAAAGTACGCGCTGAGGTGAATCAGGTCTGCAATGGTGGTTCACTCTCTGTTGATCAGCTCTCAAAGCTCCCTTTGGTAAGATTTTTTCTTTATTATTTTTCAGGTGACCTAAGTAGCATGTTCAATAGGTGAACTGGACAATTGTTGATGCAAAAGTATAAGGTGTTTCCTTTACCGCCTCCAGTTCGTTAGTCAGATAAGATAGTGTAAAGTGTCTTGGAGTGGTTCGGAGAAACGCCCACCATACACTTTGCTTTTTTCATTAAAGGGTCTCAATCAATAGACTTAAAATTTGGAAGGGTTTCAAACAATTTTGTTCAATGAATACAAGTATTTTGCCTATCTGGTTGAGTAGCCATTGAGACGTTGACGATAATATTTTACTTTTAAGGTTAAAAAGTACAATGTTATTGTTGTCTGTTAGAGACCACAATATGATAATGGATTGAGTCTCATGGTCGTAAAAGAGGTTGTTACTTACCCTGCAATATTTGTAAAATGTTTGATCCACGTACAATTCGACCACGACAACTAAATACTTTTTCTTGCATTTTTTCAGTTGAACACGGTGATTAACGAATCGCTCCGTCTATATCCGCCAGCAACCGTTCTACCTAGAATGGCGTTCGAAGACATCAAACTGGGGGATCTCCATATCCCGAAGGGACTTTCAATTTGGATTCCAGTTCTTGCCATACATCACAGTGAAGAACTATGGGGCAAAGATGTAAATGAATTCAATCCTGATCGTTTTGCAACGAAATCATTTGCCCCAGGACGCCATTTCATCCCATTTGCTGCTGGTCCAAGAAATTGTATAGGCCAATCTTTCGCCCTAATGGAAGCCAAGATTATACTAGCCATGTTAATATCAAAATTCTCCTTCACTATTTCAGATAATTACCGCCATGCCCCTGTTATTGTTCTTACAATAAAACCCAAGTATGGTGTTCAAATCTGCTTGAAGTCCTTGAATCCATAAAACATTTACGGTTTGTTATAAAATATCCTTAGTTTTCTTCTTCTTTTGATACATGAGATTGAGATTTCAAGAGAAGGAATGTAAACTCTATCTACTATTAATATAATTATTACTCCGGACTACATTAAATGACAAAGTGAAATATCCATTTTTGTTATTTGGTTAGGTTTTACGTCTACTGCAAGATGTAAAGCACTTGATCTACTTGTCTCTCTTTCAACTTAACGTCGTTTTTATGAAGTGAAGGCAATTAGGTTTAGCATAAATATATTAAATCACATAACTTGTTCTACTGATATTCATTTGGGTTTTGTTAATTTTTCATTATTTTTCTTTTAAAAAAAAAAAAAAGACAAAAGATAAAATTTATTGATTACTATAATACTACCTACAAGCATGTTAACTTGTCATTTATTTAATTTCTTTGAATTAAATAAAGAAATATAAAATATTCTAAATTTTAGTAGTGTCGTTACACAAAGTCGATGACTAACATTACAAAAATAAACTATATGAACATGAAGAAAAGTGTCAAACAAGATGTACAAGTTAATATCCAAACCCTAAACCAACAAAAATACTCGTTTGAAATGTATTTTAGAAACCTTCTGATTTCTTAGAAACACTGGGGATTCCTAAACTCGCAGTTGCGATAAATGATCTGAGCAGAAGTTACTTCTCCGAGTTCTTGCCTTATTCAACCGTGTATTTGGAAGTTGAGAAGATGAAGAAGTTGTTAGGAATTTCAATCTGATGGATTTCATTAACTTCATCACCAATGTATGTCTGCTTGTGACTTTTTTTTTCCTTTTCTTTTCTTTTCATTGAAAGCAATAAGCAGCTGTAAGACCAACGCAAGCATTAGACTTCATATTTTGCTCGATTTTTATTGCTCACGTAATTGCTTGTGCAAGTAAATGGGATATGAAATAGTTTACTTGTCAAGATTGTTTCTCTCTTGTGGAATTTTTGCCCTTGTTGGCGCTTCCCATTAATGTATTTTTTGAATTGTTGCAGTCGAAGGATTTGTATTATAAGGGTCGTTTGATTGCAAATGTGAAAAATTGGTGGAAGGAAAATGAATTCTAGTGAATTGAGTTGTCTAGTGATAATTGTAATTAATTGTGTTTGATTGATATAATTTTCCTCCTGAAAAATGTTGAAAGTTTAGTATCCATTTTGCTTTTTTTCATTGAAATTGTCTATTAAAGTGATAATTTCTTTTACCATTGAGTTTAGAATTTGTTCCACTTGCCAAATTTTTTTTTAAAAATTTTAAAAAAAATTACCATATTAAATGACATTCGCTTGGTTTTGTTTTGCATGAAAATTGTCAATAAAAATGATAATTTTTTTTTTACCATTGGATCTAGAATTTTTCACAATTACATAAAAAAAAGGTGGAAAATGAAAACTCACCTAATAGGTGGGAAAACAATTTCAACAAAAAAAGGGGAAATGTGCATGTGTGAGAGAAAATGAGAAAAAGTTTTCCATAGAAAATTTATATAATCAAACAAGGCAAAACCTAAAAAATGGAAAAAGAATTCCTACTACTAGGGAAAATGAATGGTATCAAACATGCCTTAAGGGCGTAATGTAGTTGTTACATAATATTTGATAGAACTTCACAATATAATTGACAATATTTTAATATTTTTTCTTGTTTAGGAATACTCGTTTGAGATGTTATAGTTGGTCCTCTTTATTCGAAAATTAGTATTTAATCCTTTTTTTATATACCTTATGGCAAAAGGATTAAATTGCTTCATAAAAAGTTACTTTTTTTTTTGGAAAAAAATTAAGACCTTCATAGAAATTAAAGCATTTATTTAATTTATAGCGACTATATTATTATCAAGCTACATAAACTACTCAGTCAAAGTATGTCACGTGCATCACACGTGCCAAGAACTAGTCTAAAGTATAAGCACAAGTGTTGCTTAACAAGAATGAATTTTTAATTTGCATTTTAAAACGAAGTACCTTGCTTTTTTCTAGTGTTGTAAAAAGCGATGTCTAGGCATGAAGCGTTTGAAATAAGTTCTGCTCGCGCTTTTTTTATTTTTTTGGCGCCTAGACGCTTTTTTTTTACACTGTTTAACGCTTTTTTATTCTTTTTTAAAATTATTAAATAATTTTTAGATCGATTTAAAATTTTAAAATAATATTAAAATAAGAAGTATTGTCTAGACTCGTAAAGCCCAAAGTTTGACTTTAACGTTTCGTCACGTTTTACACTTTTTAAACTGCTGCTTTAAGTGCAATTAGTTGAGCCCTCTATTAATGCATTCAATGTGATTATGATTGGTCAAAATTTTATGCAATCCAAATACAGGCCCACAGAATATGATTACCAAGAGCAATATCTACTATACGTCTGTTCATCTTTTTTTCAAAGCTTATTTTTTTACCTAACTCATTTCAACACACATTTTTTCAATAAAATAATTTTGTATATAAATTTAAATTTTTTTCATATTTTTCAACCACACATTAAAATCAATAGTACTAAATCTATTCCCAAAAATGTGGGTCAGAGACATTCTTTTTATACAATTGCCTTCAAAAAAAATAAAAAATTGCCTTAATCTTTGATTTTTTTCTGTAGTGCTCATATCATTAGCACTATAAATTTGGACCTTCCATCCACCGAAATCAAACCAGGTTCCAGTCCTGATCTGTTTCACCCTCTCACTCTATTTATAAACTGTCTCTCACTGTGTGTTGTCAGATTGAAAGTCCTGCAGGATGGCTATGGGGGTGGTTTTGGCTATATTTGTCATATTTGTGTATTTCTTCTACAAAGTAGCTTATGAAACAGTATCATTTTACTGGCTTACGCCAAGACGCATCCAGAAAATAATGGAAAAACAAGGAGTGCGTGGTCCCGAACCCCGGTTTCTGCAAGGAAACATCATGGACATGGCTTCCTTAGTTGCGAAATCTACCTCCCAAGACATGGATTCCATCAGCCACGACATAGTCGGCCGCCTCCTGCCCCATTTTGTCGTCTGGTCCAAGTTATACGGTACAATTTTATACCATTTTTTGCTATTTCAAACCTTGTAAATGAAAATTTGAACTTACGGGTATAATTCTGTGATCAGGAAAGAGGTTTATATACTGGAATGGAACTGAACCGAGAATGTGCTTGACAGAAAGTGAACTGATAAAAGAACTTTTGTCTAAATACAATAGCATTTCTGGAAAATCATGGCGACAGCAACAGGGATCCAAGCATTTTATTGGGAAAGGCCTTTTAATGGCCAATGGTGAAGATTGGTACCACCAGAGACACATCATTGCACCCGCATTCATGGGAGACAAACTCAAGGTATATATATGTTCAACTCTACTACATGTACAAAAGTGATTGACAATTTTTTTTTTTTTTTACGGTTGTACGGATGACAAGATTTAATTAGACAATCACGCTACACGTACACTCTCCTTTGCACTTTTCTTTACACTCTTCCATATAATAATATGTACGCTTTTAATTTTAAATTCATCCATCACATCACTGCACAGATTTCTTCCACGTAAGAGGGAAAGTCATCTAAGTGGTAAGGAATGATGTATATATAACATTATTCTTAATTGAATGTTGGACAAAAAACAAAGTTCAACCAGCAAATGCGTTGTTGCCACCTGTACATTTCATTTGTACAAGGAGCTTAATTCATATATGTATATACCATGTTTATTTATACATATGTAATGCCCCCACAAGATGGTGTTTCGTTGAAGGACACTGGCTTTGGTTTACCTGCAGAGCTATTCGGGGTACATGGTGGAATGCACTAAACAGATGCTCCAATCACTGGAAAATGCAGTAAAAAAGGGTCAAACTGAGTTTGAGATTGGAGAACATATGGCTCGTCTTACTGCAGATATTATTTCAAGAACTGAATTTGATAGCAATTATGAAAAGGGAAAGCAAATATTCCATTTGTTAACACTTCTGCAACATCTCTGCGCACAAGCAAGCCGGCATTTGTGCTTTCCCGGAAGCCGGTAGGTTTATTTTTATATTAAAGGGTTTTACTCTTATCTCCTCGACTCACATATCGACCTAATATTCCTACGTGAAAAAAAGAATTTCTCAGAAGTGTCGTTTTCTGTGTCTTTTTTTGTTTGTAATAGTCTTTTATCGCTCTCTAAGATAGGGAATAAAATTTAATAGGCTTTGAATTCTGTTTCAGACTCTTAGTATTAATTATTTATACCTGTCAAGTCATTAAAGAAATCTATAATCCATCCAGAATAAATCAATTTTAGAAAGAAACTTCTTTGAATGACAGGCTAGATTCAATTTAACAAGTGGCACCATTGCATCAATGCAAACAGAAATAATTATATACTACTTAATGACTTATTTTTCAATAATTAATTAAACACTTTTCTGCAGGTTTTTTCCAAGCAAATACAATAGAGACATAAAATCTCTAAACGAGGAGGTGGAAATATTACTAATGGAGATCATACAAAGTCGAAAAGATTGCATAGAAATCGGTCGAGTGAGTTCATATGGAAATGATTTACTTGGGACGCTGCTAAATGAAATGCAAAAAAGGAAATCAGGCAGTGGATTTAGCATAAACCTACAATTAATCATGGATGAATGCAAAACATTCTTTTTTGCTGGACATGAAACTACTGCTTTATTACTCACTTGGACAGTCATGCTACTAGCTAGCAATCCTTCTTGGCAAGAAAAAGTACGTGCTGAGGTGAACCAGGTCCGCAGTGGTTCACCCTCTGTTGATCAGCTTTTAAAGCTCCCTTTGGTAAGATTTTTTCCCTCTTATGTATTTTTTTTTTTTTTTTACACGGGTTCAGTGCGATGTAACTACGAGTGGGACGACGACATAATGAACTTTCAATGACCTATGTATCATGTTCTATGTATCACGTTTGGTAGGTGAAGTGGACAATAGTTGAAAAAGAAACATGGTATCTCTTTTTCCTCCACCGGAATTTTTTTTTCGCTTATATTGGAAGGCCTAGCTCAGATGAATTCTTGGATCCGCTGTGGCCGTCGAGCGTCTGTCCTACCTCAGATGAATTCTTGGATTCGCCACTGCAAACATTGAGATGTCAATGATAATATTTTACAGTTAAACCAAAACAACTAAAATATTTTTTTTATTTCTGCATTTTTGTAGTTGAACATGGTGATCAACGAATCACTCCGTCTATATCCGCCAGCAACCGTTATGCCTCGAATGGCATTCGACGACATCAAACTCGGGGATCTCCACATCCCAAAGGGGCTTTCAATTTGGATTCCAGTTCTTGCCATACATCACAGTGAAGAAATATGGGGCAAAGATGTAAATGAATTCAACCCTGATCGTTTTGCATCAAAATCATTTGCCCCTGGACGCCATTTCATCCCATTTGCTGCTGGTCCAAGAAATTGTATAGGCCAATCCTTTGCCCTAATGGAAGCCAAGATTATATTAGCCATGTTAATATCAAAATTCTCCTTCACTATTTCAGATAATTACCGCCATGCCCCTGTTAGTGTTCTTACAATAAAACCCAAATATGGAGTTCATATATGCTTGAACCCCTTGAATCCATAAACAATTTTGGTTTAGATCAAATTTTGTTACTTTCTTGGTTTTTGATACATGAGATTGAGATTTCAAGAGATGTGCTCTTTTTTCTATTACAGAAATATAACTCCATAATAAAATTGTTGGTGCATTTTGATAATTATTATTATTATTTTTTCTTTTCGGAATTATTGTTAATCAACTAAAAAGTAATTAAGAAATAAAATAAGAAGTTAGATAAGAGAAGCTCAAGAAGTTAAAGTAACTCTAGGATAAGTCGGAAAGGCCAACAATGACATGACGGCAATGGATCTGTTGTTGCATTTTGTTTTTTCATTATATGTTAGAGGTTGACTACATTTTTAACAATCACAATAGTTTACATCAATCTTGTTCTATTTTTTCTACTTACTAGGGCTTCCTATCTTTCAATCCGTAGAGAAGAGTAAGACTATCCTAGGCCAGAAAGGGGTCTTTCATGTCGTTAATCATTTGATAACTGTGGTT
>CAIGRP010087336.1:0-12725 GCA_903798385.1 Fraxinus cuspidata | reverse complement strand
GGAGGGTCTGTATAGACTTCTCCAACCTCAACCAAGCTTGCCCAAATGACAGTTTCCCGCTTCCAAGGATCGACCAGTTATTGGGTTCTACTGCACGCCATGAATTCCTAAGCTTCATGGATGCATATTTAGGGTACAATCAGATCCCTATGGATGATGAGAAAATCTCGTTCATCACAGATAGATGCCTATACTACAAAGTCATGTCATTTGGTTTAAGGAATGCTAGCACAAATTATCAGCGGTTAGTCAACAAAATGTTCTCCGACCTCTTATGCAAAACAATGGAGGTATATGTAGATGACATGCTCGTGAAGAGCCTAAAACCTACAGACCACATTAAACACCCAAAAGCTACCTTCAAGATCTTGAGAGAATACTAAATGAAGCCGAATCCGTTGAAATGTGCTTTTGGCGTCTCTTCAGGAAAATTATTAGGTTATATGGTTAACCAGCGAAGCATTGAGGCGAATCCTGAGAAAAATAAGGCTTTGTCAGATATGAGATCCCCCAGCAAGCCCAAGGAATTGCAATGTTTAATAGGACGCCTTGTAGCACTTAACTGTTTCATCTTCAAAGCTACAGATAGATTCCTTCCTTTCTTTAAAGTTCCAAAATGAGGGAAAATGTTCCTGTGGAATAAGGATTGCGAAGAAGCATTCCAAAGGCTGAGAAACATTTGGGCCAAGCGCCATTCTCTCGAAGCCCAAGGATGGAGAAACATTGCTGCTATATTTGGTCGTAAGCGCCGATGCGGTGAGTTCGGTACTAGTAAGGGAAGAGGGAATCACTCAATTACTTGTCTACTACGTAAGCAAGTGCCACCTGCCAGCTGAAACACGTTACACTAATATGGAAAACTTGCTTTGTCCCTTAATATACGTGTACTAACGAGCCTCCCCCTCAAACAAGTGCTCCAAAAGTCAGACGCATCAGGGTGGCTGATGAAATATGCTGTGAAGTTGAGCGAATTTGACATTTCATACCAACCAAGAACCTTAATGAAGGGGCAAGTAGGGCGGATTTTATAGCAGAATTCACAGAGACAACAAATATCAATGTAACAATGGAACCAGCCGACCCCCAGCCTGAAAATTGTTTGTTGACGGGTATGTCGGAGAAATGGGATCAGAGGTTGGTATGTTGTTGGAGAGCCCAGAGGGTCACAAACTTAATTGTGTAGTGAGATTCGGCTTTAAAACCTCTAACAATGCAGCTGAGTATGAGGCGCTTCTAGCGGGCCTCAAATTGGCCAAAGAAATGCGCGTCCAAAACTTGGCATTTCGAATTGACTCCCAGCTGGTGGTAAGCTAGGTCAGCGGCAGTTTCCCAGCCAAGGGTAAAGGCATGGTCGCCTACTTGAAAAAGGTTATGGACCTGAATCCAAGCTTTGAAAAGTTTTAGTTGACCCAAATCCCAAGAATGGAGAACCTGCATGCGGATGCCTTATTGAAGCTGGCCAGCAGCAAAGACTTAGAATTACTCAAAATTGCACCGGTTGAGTACCTCCCTAGGCCATCCACAGCCAAAGTTGCACAATGGATGCAACCTATTATAGCTTATCTCAAGGATCACGTCTTGCCAAAAAATAAGGAAGAATCCCATAAGCTCAGACAAAGGTCTGCCCACTATGTACTCCAGGACGAGGTGCTTTACAAAAGAGGATTCTTATCCCCTCTCTTACGGTGCATTGGAGGAGATGAGGCTGACCACGTTCTATGAGAAATCCATGAAGGAATCTTTGGCAACCACACATGGGGCCCAGCATTGGCCCATAAAGTGCTAAGGCAAGGATACTACTGGCCAACCTTGAGAAATGATGCTATACAATTCGTAAAAAGGTATGACACGTGCCAATACTTCTCCTCCATTCAAACACAGCCAACCTAAGAGCTGACCGTAATATCCAGTCCCTAGCCATTCGCCAAGTGGGGGGTCAACCTAATAGAACCTATACCAAAAGGGAAAGGAAGTGCAAGCTATGTGATTGTCGCCATTGATTACTTCACTAAGTGGGTCGAGGCAGAACCGTTAGCTAAAAAACTAAAGCAAACACTTCTTAATTCATATGGAAGAACATCATATGCCGTTTCGGAGTTACCCACTTAATAGTTGCAGACAATGGGCGACAATTTGACAATAAGAGGCTCAGAGACCTATGTAACGAATTGGATATCAAAAAATCACTTCTCCTCCCCTCACCACCCGTCAAATGGCTAGGTCAAAGCAGTCAACAAAACTATAAAGCATCTCTTAAAGAAGAAACTGGATACATCAAAAGGGACATGGGTAGACGAACTCACCCATGTGTTGTGGGCAATACGTACCACCAGTCGAACCTTGACAAGAGAAACCCCCTTCTCCATGGCATATGGGGCAAATCCATGAGCCTAATCGAGGTAGGCCTTCTTTCGCCTCGTCACGTACAATTCAACAAAGTATCCAAGAGGAGATAAGGCAATGCGAGCTCGAATTCTTTGAAGAAAACTAAGACACTTCGTAAATAAAAATGGCCTCTTATCAAAGGAAAATGGTGAGGTACTACAACGCCAAGGTCAAGAAGAAATCATTCAGAAAAGGTGATTTGGTGCTTTGAAGGGTTTCTCTGTTCTCTAGAGAGCTTGGTGTGGGCACATTAGGCCCAAACTGGGAATGTCCCTATCGTATATCAGGTGACTTTAGGCCATGAACTTTCTTAATTGAGAACTTGGATGGGAAGGTGCAACCCCACCCTTGGATTGTTGAACATCTGAGAATGTATTATCAGTAAGGCCCCATTCACCGCTTATGTACCTTTTGTGATCAATGCATGTGCTCTTTATTTTTAACTATGAAAAGCTCATATATTACGTATGACAAGCTCATACCACTTTTTAATCAACTACAATAAGCTCCAACGAGCCCACACGTTTTGATTGCCAGATTCAAATAAGGCGAACCTACAAATTGACTCATACACGACGAAGCACATACATTATGATGATTAAAAATGTGATTATGGGGAGCCCATAAAGCATAAACTATTGATGTTGAAATCAAACTATGGTGAGCCCATAAGGTTGTTAAAATTTATTAACTATGATGAGCCCATAAGGTTGTTAAAGATCAATTCTGGCGAGCCCAAAAAGCATAACTATTGATGTTTGAAATCAAACTATAGCGAGCCTATAAGGTTGTTAAAGATTAATTATGGCGAGCCCATAAAGCATAAACTATTGATGTTTGAAATCAAACCATGGGGAGCCCATCAGGTTGTTAAAAATTAATTAAAATATGGCGAGCCCATAAGGTTGTTAAAATTAATTAAATTAAGGCGAGCCCATAAAGCATTAAACCTATGATTTTTTTGTGTATTATAGCAAGCCCATTAGTCAACAATTGGTTAAACCCATTAGAAGTTAACTTATTGGTTGAGTGATAAGCTCATGCATTAGAATTGTTTACTATGAATAGGAATATGGCAAACCCACAAATCATCAAATTGAGAATTATTTACAATCAAATCGAACTCGTTACAAAGAGTCTATTACAGAGGGGTGGAAGGGTGCCTATTCTAAGAGGCAGCAGTATCGCCCTGCTGAGGCTCCTCGGAAGCATCTACTTCATTAACTGAGTCTTCAACTTTATTGGCAGGAGTGGACGGCTCGATAGGCAAAAACTCTTCCTATAAGGTCCCCAGATCCAGTTGAGGTTGCAACTTGGTAAGCCTTGCAAGCATTTCGCTGTACGCAACTCCCCGCCAGTATATACCGAGGCCGTCATACTTAGCTGTCTCATGGAAATGAGCAACGTACTCGTTCACTACCACTGCCCAGCACCTCTTAACTGTTGCTTCAAATCGTCCACCTCAGCAGTCAACTCCTCAACCTTGATTTTCAACTTTTCCTTATCCTTGTTGGCTACCTCCAAAGCTGACGAAGCGATTTTCTGCAAGTTATCGGAATTCTCCACTCGTTTCATCTGAGCATTAACTTCAGCTTTGCAGAGATGTACCTCGTTCTTTAATTCGTCATTTTCCTTAGTAATTGAGTCCACTCTCGACTAGGTTCGGCCTACTTTATCTTGGAGGTCTCCATGTCCTCGTTGGCCGAAGACGCCTCAGCCTTAGTCCTTTTCACTGTCACTTCGACACCTTCTACCTTGGAAAGGTACTCTTTATTGAGGCCCTGAAGTCGCCTCAGCTCCATTTGAACATTCAAAAAAAAAAAATCCTTCAGAGCAAGCATGCAGGGTGAGACCCGCCTCCACCATATCCACCGCATCATAAGTCTCTGCATACAAGGAATATTTATTAGTCCAATATTTGTGATGGACCCTCATAGCCCCTTGGAATTTAACAAGGGAGACTATCTCATCAGCCCTCCCACCGAAAAAGGTTTAGGCTTTTTCCTTTAGAGGTAGCACTTCTGGCATCCTTTCACCTCTTCCTCTTTACTAGGCTTACTTCCTCTTCAGTAGCCTCCTCCACATCAATAGTTTTTAAGGAGAAAATGAGCTCGGCAACGATGGGACGCCGAAATGTTTCGACAATGGGTGTTTGGCGTATTAGGGGAGGGGAGGCTCAACGTTCTTTAATAGAACCAATTTTCTCTTATGGGCCTCTCCAAAGAAGCCTCCTCTTCTTTTCCCTTCTCCTTCTCTATTTTCTTCTCTGGAGGAGGTAGCAGATTCATCTTGGAGAGGCGGGCCAGCTCAACCCCCTGGTTCTTATAAGAAGATGACTTGGCGCTCAGGGGCTTCTTTTTCTGGGCCTCTCCTAGGCTCCTCAAATGAAGAAGACTGGGTTTCACATACTCTTTCTTATCATGTTGCCTTACAAACAAAAGGAATAATTAGAAAAATTGTCGAAGAAAGCAGTTAGCAAATAAAGAAGCGAACCATTCTTACCCTTTGTAGCCATTAGCTGGTGAGTGACGAAAATGTTCTGCTTGCTGATGACGTTCTTGAAGTACTTTATCTCCGTAGGAAGCTCGTATATTTCTCGGATGATGGTCCACTCAAATGGTTCGAGCTCAAACTGATTAACTGCAGTTGTACAAAGCTTGCGTTAGACAAAAAATGAAAGAAAGCTCATACAAAGAAATATCATGCTAAAAGAAAGCTCAACTCACTATACTCATGGTATTGGGTCGGTACAGTGATCTCTGGGACCACATCTCCTTCCATTGTCTACAGCGACCCCTAACCCAGAACCAGGATGACTTTCAATTCTTGATAAAAGTAGGGGTCCCACAGATGAAAGGAGAATGTGAACCCCAGAAGTTTATTCAATACCACCCCTTACAATCGCTCCCCAACTAGAGGCCCAGCTTTTGAAAAGGGTTTGAAAAACGTATGGGGGCATATCCTCGCCAAGGGTGACCTTCTTCTAGAGAAGAAAAGCCCTTGTCAATTGGCTCCATGCGTTTGGAACTAGTTGGATGCGGGCTAAATTATACAGCCTAAGGATATACCTAAAGAAAGGATGCAAAGGCATTTTCATCCCCCACTCAGGATCGCCTCACTCACCGTAACACACCCCTCCATGGAAAACAAACTATTTCTTCAAAGGTCGGTACCTGACGCTGTAGTCTATAAGGCCCTCTTGCATCATCCATGCACTATTAGGGCCCCCATTGCTTCCATGATCTGCTCAGTAGGAATCACTGGAGGAATGCCCGCCTCAGCACAAATCAAAGCCATATTTACCCCAGAGGATCTCTCAACCACATTCTTTCTCGAGGAAGAAATGTCTCGATGGTGATAGATACTTACACAAGTTCTAAAACCTAAAAGGTCCAAAACGCTTGGAAAAGAAAGAGAACGGCGTTGATCGCTGGGAACAGCAAGAAATTACTAAGGTCAAAGAGAATATTTTCAGCACTTAAGGTCTAAAACTTTCGCAAAGTGAAGAAAAGAAAAATAAGTAGGTTTTTAGGCTTTTATATATGCATAGTGGACTAACCCTCACCGTTAGATCTTTCTCCACTTTAATCTAGGCCATCCACCTGCAATCCCATCAGCCACGTAAATATCAAAGGAAGCTTGTTGAAAATTCAAATCAAGGGTTCGGATGAAGTTGTGCCAAAACGCGCCATAAACTCGCATGGGACCTGTCGATGTAAAATATAGCCATTATTGCGCATTAAATGTGCACATAGCTCGAGCTTAGGGAATTGCCATGCCACCCAACTATCTTTTTGTTGGAATCAACGTACCCTTCAAATCATTAGAACATGCTACATGACAGACATCCTAGAGGAGCTTGACATACACATCAAGGGCCTCGCCTAGAATCTTTTGACCTCATTACAGGTTTTAGCTCCTGAAGGGGCTCAACATACACATCAAGAGCTTCGCCAGCATCTTTCGGCCTCATCACAGGCTTCAGCTCCAAAAAGGGCTAGACATATGTTCCAAGGGCCTCGCCATCTATTCGGTCCCGTCGCAAACTTTTAACTAACAGTCCCATACTAGAAAGTCCACGTATTATATAAATAACTATAACTGGACTTCGATGACTGATGTTACTCATAAGATAAATTAAGGGCCACACGTGGCACTGATCAAATTACATGGCGATCTAGGGGTCGCACTTTACACAACGAAGCGAACGACCTTGTTATATGCGTGGAAGCGACCCCATTCTCATGATACGAAACTGGACCGACCTCATTTGGGTAGACGCCCCATGTAAGAGCTGGTCTTAACGAGGCGATGACGAAATCCCTAATAGATCTTGTGATGAAATGATTGACAAGACAGCTCACTACTAACACCGCCTTTGCATGCCTACACGGTCAAATCCTACTTGCAACAGTTAAGACTTATAGATACGAAAAGAAGTCCTAGCATTTAATACATTGATTGATTGATTGATGCATGTTACAAGAAGGGTCAGTCAATCTGATGAGGCCACGTATCCTGTAATCCGATGGGCCTCATTTACCTTACTCAAGTATAAAAGCTCACACTCAGGGCCATTGAAGGCTAATGCAAATTTAGACTCTCAAAGCTATATTCTTGCTACATACGCTGTTAGTATTTTGCTCCCAAAACCGACCCCCTTTTTGAGAATTGGAGGCTCACGTTCTAAGCTCCCTCATGCCCTAAGTCATTCCTCTAGCAGACTTCGCCGTTTAACTAATGTTTTGTCCAAGTGTGTTGGGATTCAGCTTAGGTGGACGTGAGAGACTTTGGAATCTGTTGGCCACATCACTGATACAATTTTTGGGGTCAACAAATCTAATTAACTTATATTGTATAGTCCATGCAAGTCACAAACATAAGAAGTATACTATATTTTTAAACCATCCGGGGATATGTTCAAGATAGAAAATACATTATTCCCACATTTTTGTATTTAATTCTAAATCTCACTGTGGGGTTTTCCTAGCAATTTAGTTACGTTGGATAAATTTTACCTACAACAGATTAAAGTGAAAATTAATACTATTGTCCATGTTATTCGAAAGAAAACTCATTAATGAACACAAAATTGGAAAAAAAAAAAACGAAATAAACTTAGAAGTTAGAAATAATTAGGGGTTGTTCTCTTTGTGTTTCAATTTTGTGTTTTGTGTTTTAAATTCATTTTGAGTTTTGTGTTTTGAGTGTCCATTTTGAAATTGTTGAAAATGTATTCTTTTTGATATTTTGAAAAATTGTTTTGAAAACACAAAAAAAACGTTTTGAAAATTTTGATTTGATTATAACTGAAAACATTAAAAATGACAAATTTGTCGTTTTGTGTTTTCTTTATAAAATTTTAACTTGTTTTCAAAAACGCGTTTTCGAAAATAAGAAAGATAACGTGTTTTCGCTGTTTTGAAAAATCGAAAATAGAAAACGGCTTGAAAATGGTAAAGAGAACAGACCCTTACTTCTTCCAAAATTAGGGCATCGAGGCAAAAAATAAATCCATTAAACTTGAAATAATAAATGAGTAATAGACGAGCTAATCAAATAATTAATCTCACAATTTGTGATATAGGATGCCGTATGCTCGTTATGGTAGTGGTACTTAGATATTGACTTAACAACAAAATATGTTTAGTATTAGGTGGTGAATGTTTAAACAAGAATCTAAGTAGACTTTCGTGTGATGTTTATACAAAAAAAAGTAATAATGCGATATTAGTGGTATAAGAAAAACAAAAATAATTTCTTAAACGAGCTTTACGTGATTTAATATTCTATTTCAAGGAATAAAGAACGTGTCGAGTTTGACAATTACAACACCTAACTCTTATTTCAAAAATTATCTTAAGAATTACTGTAACCTCTAAGTACATATTTATGTTCATAAAGAAGTATTAATTAAGCTTAACCAACTTGAAACTATTATTTTATTAGGATATACTTTCATTGCATATATTGCTTAATTTTTGTGCTAAGGATAAAGAAGTTTGGCAGATCTTAAAATTTAGAAACTATGTAAAATATTAGATTAATTTATTAAATCTTTTGTGGATTTCTCAACTGCAAATAGTAATATTCCCCCAATAAGTGAAATTTTCAACTACAAGTAGTAATATTCAACAATAATGATACTCAAATTCCAGCTCTTCAGTAATATAAATATATATATATTGCATCTTGGTAATTAATTATCTAACAATTTCGAATGCACAGGCGTATGAATTTGTTTGGGATGCTATATTCAACGAGCATGGGTAATTTGTACTTTTAATTCCTCAATTAGGTATATCCAATTCCTCCTTTGGGACCAGACTTCATCTCTAATATTTTAGTCTTTAAGCCATGTACAAATAATCAGTCCCAACCACTAATTTTAGTAAATAAAATGCTGAGAATTTGGACCTCTTTCGAGATTCACACTCCATATTCCTCTTGGAGAAAATATAAAAAAGAAAAAATATATATAAATAGAAAATACTATGTTTTGTGAGGCAATAATGAGACTATTAGAGTGCTACTTATTTGGTGAAGAATCAAATGTATCATACAAGGACCAAGCATATAGTTGTGATGTTTCTTAGGATTAGGGAATTGATTTTGATTTCTTCTAGTGAACTGTTGCTTGAGAGAGCTCTCACTGTTGAAAACGCAGCAAACATGTTCACAACGATAAGATCAAGCACTGTTTGAGTTTGATTAACGTCTTCGGTGTTACAGAACATGTGTCCCAACCTATTGGTACCAAATGGAGTTCCCCATATTATGTGCTACAACAAAAAAAAAAAAAATTAATAATAATAATTTACGTATAAATCTAAAAAAATCATAGAAAAATTATGAAACTTTTAAAATAAGGAGATTATCCACTGCCCAAGAACTTGTTACAATTCAAATCTCTAAGTGCACCCAATAAAATATTCCCTAAGAATTATGAATAATGCCAAAGAGTTCAAAGTACTGAAATTTTGAAATGCCTACTCTCACAAAGTACATATACTAGGTTAAATTCAAATAATTTATAACTCACATTAAGATAATTCATGACTATCTGACAAATTGAGATGGAGAAAATATAGGGGCTCTCATATTTATAGGTGCATAAGAGGATAATTTTTTTTTTTTTTTTTTAACATTGATAATTATCCTTTCATGGATTCTCCGATGCTGATTGGGCTGGGGAGTTGATGACAAAACTTCGACTAGCGACTTGATAATTTTTTTTTTTTTTTGTTAACATTGATAATTATCCTTTCATGGATTCTCCGATGCTGATTGGGCTGGGGAGTTGATGACAAAACTTCGACTAGCGACTAGATCGTGTTCCTTGGTTCCAATCCAATTTCTTGGTGTTTTCGTAAACAATGATTAGTTGCTCACTCATTTCAGAGCTTCGTTCTTGCTTCAAGAATTGGGTTTTTCCCTCTCCGTTACTTCGGTTATTTGCTGTGATATTGTTACCTCTGTGCCAAATCCTTTTTTTCATTCCGACACGAAGCACATGTAGATTGATATTCACTTTGTCAGATACTGCGTCCGAAGTGGTGGCTTACGAGTCCTCCAGTTTTCAACATTGATCAGCTAGCTAACCAACTCACCAACCCACTGTCCAATTCTCGTTTATACTTCCTTTAAGTCCAGGATAGGTGTCTCCAATGGCTCCACTATCTTGCGGGGACGTTTTAGAGATAAATATTCTAAACTTTCATCGATAAAATTTATTCTGTCTTTGGATTTTCCAAATACTCTTCTCTATTTTCTACACTTATTTTTTTTTATTATCGTTTTAATATACTTTAATTATTGTCTTCAGCTATAAGCTTTTTAGTTATTTTTTCGTGTTAAAGTTCTCTTGTTCCATTAGTTGGTGGTGCTTAATCAACTTTTATATGAATAGGGAGATGTTGAATTCTTTTCCTTCCAATAAGTATTCGCAGAAATGAATGATTAATAGCCATTGTTCGGTGTCTACTATTTTAAAACTCCTTTTGTTACATGATCATTTATAATCATATATTCACATAATAAAATATTTTACACGTAAATTTAAAATTTTTTCTTACTTTTTAACCCACATTCTCCTAGAAATACTATTCAATTATTATTATTTTGAAATAATGGACACCAAACATGGACTAATTGTTTAATTGTAATCAATTCTTGATAATCAATTGAATCAACGAGGGTCGATGGATCCATCTCACTAAACAATTTTCGATGATTTCTTGACCATGTTTCTACATCACCTAGCCCAAGATCCTCGGACTAACCATCTCTTTCCCCATACTCTCCCTCATGTTTCTCCCATGCCAACAACTTCCAACACATTTTGGTATATGAAAATGCAAAAATGGATCAACAAAACTTATTTGACACTTCAAATCACAACTCATAATTGGGTAGAAAATAGCAAATGGATACGTGTTTATGTATCTTGAAATGATGTGGCATTTGATGGATGGATAGTTTGGTAGTTTGAATACAAAAATTAGCTGTCAGCTTAAACTCTTGTTCTTGTTGAAAACCCTAAAATTCCAAGTGTGCAAAGCCGGCCATGGAAATTTCAAAGGGGAATAAAATCTGATTTTCGAAGTTATTAATCTCTTTACTGTTTGTAGATTTTATTCCTCTATTAATTATTTTATTTTATTTTAGAAGCTTTGCTTGACCTTAATTCATTCTTTTCTTAAGATAAGATCGTGCAATTTGAGGAATAGGTTATTAGTTGCAAAAGATTGTTAAGGTATTAGGTGTACAACATTTTAAATTGAGCTTTGGATTCAAATCATGACATGTGCAATATATAGCACAATATCTATTTTTCTAGTTTAAATGAGGATTTTGCAACGGATAAAACATAATCATACAATTTTCTATAATGACCAAATTCGTAGTGTTATAAAAAATGTACTAAATATTTTATAAAATAAATTATTCCATGATTGCTAGGGCAATAAATTGTCCTTGTGACGATATTTTATTACCGTCATACAAGTAGTGATCATGAATATCAAAATTATCTACTTAATAAATTGTATGATATTATCTTTGGTACTTATTAGTGGATAGAACTAAATTAGACGACAGTTAACTACAACTTAATTTTTTTTTCTTCATAATCGTGGAGTAGGTGTGGAGTTATGTAACAATTGGCTTTACCATTTGAGTTATTTAGTCTTGAGTTTTCTTCATAATTGTGGAGTAATTGTGGAATCTTGTAATAATTTAGCTTTTGTTTGGCAAACAAATTTATAAATGGTTTAACATTAATTTTAACTGCATGTTCGTAGTCATTATTCATTATTATTTATACACATTTTGTGAGACTCACTATTTTTCTTCTTACAATTATTCTTTGTAAATTATTTATAAATTTTCCAGACGGAAGCTTACCGCAGATAAAAATGAGTTAAGAATAAATGAATAGTTTCTATTTGATTCTTTGAATTGTGTGAATAAAAAATAAGTTGAGAATTTATAATATGTTACATGAGCAAAAATAAAGTAAGTCTTGAGACCACAGCAACTTCAAGTGCATATTTGAGGGTGTTTGGTAAGGATTATAATTAGATTTTTAGTAGATTTTGATTGAGGTTTTAAAATGTGTGGTTGAAAAGTTGTGAGACTCATGAAAGATGTGGTTAATATTGATTATTTGATTTTGACTTGAATTAAAATCAAATTTTAATTCGGACCAAACATGGATTAATAATAATATTAATATGGAGGGTTTGTAGGGTTGTACTTGACAGTGTACCCACACCAACTACGCCATCCCGCAAAATGGTTCATACGTGTAGTCTTAAATTAAGATAAATTAAATCTTCAAATTTTGGTTTAAATAAAAATGTTGACAAAAATTGAAGTAAAAATCAACAATTAGTAGTAACAACACATTTTAGGACAATTCCATTTGTATCGAATTTTTTGTACCGAAAATGTTACACCCTCACACATGCGTGGGACTCGTATAAATAAAAAATTCACAAATGTGTGGTCTCCATACCCTATTGTAAGTGTAGATAAAAGATTAGGTAAAAAAGTGGATGTACATGTATCATTGTTCCACATTTTATTGAAACCAAAATTTTTATCAAAATTTAATAGAAATTAGTTTTTTAACAAAATCAAATATGGCAAAAGCCATAATTAATGGAAATAGTTTCTTAGAGCTTGCTTGAGCCCCATTTTTTTTTTTCAAAATGTATTTTCGATTAGTATTTTGATAGATAATGCATGTTTAAAATATAAGGAAATGTTTTGAATTTATATGTAGTATTATTTTTATTGAAAAATATGTAGTTGAAAATAAGAAAGAAAAAATATAT
>CAIGRP010087329.1:0-48904 GCA_903798385.1 Fraxinus cuspidata | reverse complement strand
GTTATATCTCACTATACCACCGATAATGTGAGTGAAAAAGGAGAAGAAAGTGCTCTGTATTGATTTGACACAATAATGAACAATTATTATAGAGGGACTAGCTTAATTTTAAGTTTTTCTATTAAGTGCAAAATAGAGGGAATCATTATTATTTGGTTGGCATTAGGACTGAGCATGATTTGGATTGGGGTGATTATGAATTTAACCCCAAATCGAAATCGACTTGATCGATTTAGAGAAATTTCAACCCAAATCGATCCACTTCAGCTGTTAAAATCGAACCAAATCAAATCGGTTTGGTCGTTTCGGACATTCGTCCGAGTTAAAAAAAATTAAAAAAATTGGCTACTTATTATTTAAAAAAATTGCTTGCCTCAATAATATAAATAATGTAAATAGTAAAGAATTAGCTTTCTCAAAAATCATCGTGTATATTTTATAGTTGCTAACAAACAATTACATCAAAATGAAAAGCAAGCCTGTAATATGAATTCGGAGTTTATAACAAACAATTCTTTTTATTGCTTTTCTTTTCTTTTGGAGTTTTGATAGAAGGGTGAATAAATTATTTGAAAAAGAATTATATTTATGTTTTTATTATTTTATATTATAAGTTTAAAAATATGAATTTTAAATTAAAAATAAAAAATATACTAGCAGATTGATCGATTAATTGACGGGTCGGTTGCTTAAATAGCAACCAGTTTAGCCCAACTTTATAATAGTTAAAATTAACTAAATCAAACTGATTTTTTGGTTCAAACCGATCCAAATCGACCTGACTCGATTTGGTTGGTTTTTTCAATGTTTTTGCCCACCCCTAGTTGGCATCCAGTATTCTTGAGGTTTCTCAAAAATCTAATATATTTCATTAAATAAATATGAACTAGGTATCAGTCCTTATTTTCTCGGAATATTATTGGGACTTTTAGAAAATACCTTGAAATTGAGACTATTTTGAGACATCTGTATAAAAGTAAGGGCATATAACTAATTACACTTTAACCGATCTATGAAATAGTATTGATTCACCCCCAATCAGCATTGGAAGTTCATTTTTTCAAGTAACATACTCATTTAAACTTGGAAGCTTTTTATTAAAATAATATTGAAATTTGATTAAATTAATTACTTAAAACATTTACGAGTATGAGATTTTTGAGTTTCTTTTTTTGCTTTTGCATGCTTATTAATTAATTTCTTACGAATATTATTATTATTATTTTTTGAATTTTTGCATGTTACCACCATGTTCATTTGCATGATCAACCATATAGTTGAATTATTTAGCCCTTATTTGAATTTTATTTTTTTAAAAAAATTACTTTTTCTCAAACTCATTTTCAATCATACATTCTCCTAAAAAAATAATTTTTTTTATATGAACCTATAAATTTTTTCTATTTTTTAAATATACTTTCTTAAAAAAATCACTTTTCAAAAATCAAAATCAAACAATTGCTTACATTAAGTATTATATGAATAATACAATTTGATGGCACTCAATGTTGACCACATTCGTGAGGTTCATGCTGACCTCGAAAAATGGATACGACACGTGGCCAATAGAACGAGATTCTACGTATGCTCCTCCTATGCACGGTAGCACACCGTTAGTCTCTCGTGACATTTTTCGATGGGGGTGGAAGCAACCACGAGTACTCCGACGGTCAAGTCAGTATTTCAGTCAATCGAAAAGTGGTGCCCGGCGGTGAAGTGGTCACCGAGACGTGGTTGAGGAAGTGTGTAAATATAGTGTGCCTCATGGGAATTAAATGACTAGAATGCAAAGATTAGAACGGGAACCCCTCCCTTATAATAGTATGGGGGTATTTATACTAAAGAAAGGAAGATGAGTACCGTTGGATGGGGGGACACATGGCTTCAGATCCCGGGTATGTCATCCTTTCATAGGCATCAATCTGTCAATCCATAGGTAGGCGATCATTAAATGATTTCTGACATAGCAACATGAGTTGACCGTTTGTAATCTGCCACACATCCCATCAATCAGTCTAAGGACTTGACTTTGGAGAGATATCCTCATAAAAGATCTTGGCATGCTAGGTGAGGTGAATGTGGGACGCAGCAGAGTGCGGGCCTTTGCATCCGTCGTGTATGGTGGATGAGTTCGGCTCTTCTATGAGGGAATAGTAGCGTTTCGATTTGGGACATCAAATTCAGCTCGTCTAATACAAATTCAGTTCGCCCGATGCAAATTCAGTTCGTCCCACCATGTGGCAGCGCAGAATTAAGTAGCGCAATACGTGGCGGATGACCTGGATGGATTAGGTGGAGGGCCTCCGAAGGCCCGTAACAACAGTCCCTCAAGTCCGTATATAGATATTTATATAATGCATGGACTTTGTAGAGGTGGCTATGTCAAGTCGTGTTATGGGGTGTATGCATTAGTTGTAGAAAATACAAAAAGATATGCAGAAGTGAAGTCATGACGGAATGACAAAGAGTAGAGTAACTTTGGGAAAAGTTGTGGTAGAAGCAAAGTCCTAGTCGAAGGACGAAGCGTTGAGTGGTGGCAACTTTGAAAAAATTTGTGGCAAAAGTGATGTCCTGGCTGGAGAACGAAGCGTTGAGTGTTGGTATATTTGAAAAAAGTTGTGGTAGAAGCGACGTCCTGGCTAGAGGATGAAGCGTTGAGTGTTGTCAACTTTGGGGAAAGTTGTTGCAGAAGCGACGTTTTGGCTTGAGGACGAAGTGTTGGGTGTTGGCAACTTTGAGAAAGTTTGGCAGAAGCGAAGTCTTAGTTGAAGGACGAAGCGTTTAAGTGTTGGCAACTTTGGGAAAAGTTGTAGCAGAAGGTGACGTCTTAGCTGGAGGACGAAGCGTTGAGTGTTGGCAACTTTGGGAAAAGTTGTGGCAGAAACGACGTCCTGGCTGGAGGATAAAGTTTTGAGTGTTGTCAACTTTGAGAAAGTTTGGTAAAAGCGAAGTCCTAGTTAAAGGACGAAGCGCCTGCTAATGAGATAGCCTTGGGTTGTATGCTAATAATTTGATAATTATCGCGTCTCCCCAAGGCAGTTTTTGTGGGCGTCGCTTGCTTCCAACATATGCCTCCCAGGTAATATATTGTAATCATGGTGACGGCTAGGAGAGCTCAAGAAGACAAGTTTGGGCTGGCGCGTGAAGTACACTGCTTCAACATGACCATTGGCTTACGTTACTTTTGGTTTCAACGGTTATGATGAATCGTAGATTCGGACGACCAAGATATGATCAACAATGATTTAACAGCTGTAGTAAACTTGGGACACCTATATAAGGCCAAACTCTCCACTTTACAACTTTAATTCGCAAAATCTCTTTGAAATTCCTTGCACTCTGGTTTCTCTATATTTTCGGTAAGCAAGATCCCAAAACTCCGGAGACCTATTTGAAAATTTCGGTGACTTCCTTTCTCTTGAACTCTAATCTTTAGGTAAGCTGTCCTTTTTTTATTTGCTTCATTTTGCTTCAAAATTAGACCGAATGGATTTTGAGAGATTTGGAAACACTTCTACTAGTAGGGTGAGGTGAAGTGGTGAGAGTTTGGCCATTAGGGAACCAATACTCGTCACTTTGGACGAAATGGGTAGGTCAATTAGGTCAGGTGAAAATATATGGAGACTACATGCCCCACCTGTGGACACTACTATCCAATGGGAGGCTTCTAGCTATCCCTCTAAAATCACTTCTGAAAATTTAGACAATTGTAGACGGATCTTTAGGATACCGACAACATAGACTTGATCATACCCGACCTTAACTATAGGGCATGTTATCTGAGGCCTGGTTGTGTGGCCATAAGTGAGAACCTGTTGAGGGCAAGCCTTAGATTCCATTTTCACCCATATTTTAGGTTAGTTATCCGCACCTATGGGCTGGCTCTGACCCAACTCCACCCAAACTCTTGGTCTCAAATGGTTGGGTCGTGGATGCTTTGGCATCAGGCCAACCTAGGTGTAGATATGCATTTTTCAATATCTTCCACTCCATTTACTTCCCTAAGAGCGTTGCCGGGGTGAGAAAAGTAGGAGGTGGTATTACTTGACTCCTCGAGAATCCCACTCTCCATTTGTGGTGGATATGCCAGCTTCAGTAAAGGAATGGCGAAGGTCCTAGTTCTGGGCAGTTGGGAGATGGGAGACCATGGAGAATGACCCCATTACTTCTTTTATCATCATCACTTCTTACTCCACACCCAGTAAGTCATCTTACCTAACTGATTCTACTTGGGATTGATTTCTTATTGATTAATACTTTGGTTGTTTGCAGGCTCTCTACTAAGGTGTGAGATCTCTGAAGAGCAGTGTGACATCATCCGCCATATCTACTAACAACCCTTGATGGATCGAAGCTACGACGAGCTGATTGATAAGAACTCCAGCTTTACCCTACACGGGCTTATAGCAACTAAAGCTGAGCTTTACTTTTTGGTTCGGTTTGGATGTAATCAAATGCAAGCTTATCCGAGTATACTTTTCCTTTTCTTACGTACAATTTTTTAAAGAAGAAGCCATTGAGGCCAGACTTCACCACAATTCGCCGAAGTGTGGTGATGACGAGGGAATTAAAAACCACTTCAGCTTCTTACAAGAAGTAGGCTGAGAGGCTGAACTCTCTACGTGAGAGCCAACAACCTCCTGAAGTGGACGAAGTGGATGAGGGCACCTTTCTCGTTAAGAGGAAAAGATCCGACCCAATGGGGACTTCTTCTTCTTCGGCCACAGTGGCTAGGCCTCCATCCCTCCTATTCCAACATGGTTGATCATCGCAGCCCCTTCTGAGGTTCTATTCTCTGCGAGACCAAAGACTGCAGTACCCAACTCTGCCACCTAAGCCGGAGAGCCAGCTTGAAAAAGGCTGAAGAAGTCTGCCAACCCTCCACCTCGCAGCAAATTAACTGATTTTTTAGGGAGAGAGGAGGATGACTTCCCTGAGGCAATATTGGAAATGCTACCTCTTGAGGCCACTTCTATCATCCGAATTCACAACAAGTATTAGACCGGAGACTGGCAAGAGCACATTGCCTCCTGCGAGGTGGAGGACCTCTTAGCCACCAACAACGCTTGCGTGGCCAGAACTTTGAGTATTGGCACGAGCCTTCATAAGAGAAATAAGGAGTTAGAACGAAGGGTTAAGGCCTCGGGCTAATGGGAAGAAGAGGTGAGGAAGGCCAAGAAAGAGGCCGAGGTGAAGCTGGACTCTGCTGAGATACAAGTAAATCAATTGAAAAATGAACTTCGTGAGTCGGTTTCTCAAGTGGCTGCACTTACGAAGCGAATTGACCAGTTTAATGAACACCAAAAAATTGCCTCAGATGTCTTGGAAGGGGCCAACAAGGAAAAAGTCGAAATCATGATATTCACTGAGAGCCAAAAAAAAGGAGATTGAATCTCTTAAGGGTGAAGTGAAGACATTAGGTAAAGTGGCAGTTCAGAACTATATTGACAACTTTGACCAAACGAATGAATACGATATTTTCGCCAACTACTAGGATTCATGGAATGCCAACAGATGATGCCTCGCCAAGGGATGTGTATCCAGAGCTGGACATCGCGTTTCTTGAAGAAGAGTTTGGCGGTCCTATGGAGGCCGGCTTGACATAGAGGCTGAGGAGAATGCTCCCCAGGAGGAGGTAGGAGCGGGGGCCATTGTAAGTTTTTCTTTTTCTTCTTTCTTGTAATGGATTCGGCCCTGATTTTTTCATATTGAAATTCTTTCTTCAATTGTTGCCCCAAGTGTTGTAGATTTGCTTGAAACATGTCACCAGATAAGAAGTTAAGCAAATGGAAGAAGTAAATGGAATCCAAGTATAAACACTTCTCCTAAGCATAACCACTTAAGCAAATGGATTAAACAAATGAAATTCATGTAAACACTTTGCCTAAACATAATCACTTAAGCAAATAGATAAAGCAAATGAAATCCAAGTGTAAACACTTCGTCTAAACATAACCACTTAAGTAAATGGATGAAACAAATGGAATGTGAGAACACTTCACTAAACTATTGAACCGCATCCATCTTAACGAAGTGGACATCCTTGTTGGGGCGGCCCATTGGGGCATATGCACATCGGCAAAGAGTAAGAATGTGTGAGAACACTGTTGATCCACTTTTTCAGAAGTGGCACCCGCACCTTCCTTGATGAAGTGGACATCCTTGATTAAGGTGGCCCCTTGGTAGCGTATGTACCTCAACAAGGAGTAAATGTGTGAGAACACTGTTGATCCGCGTTACCAGAAGTGGCACCCGCACCCCCGCTCCGTTGATGAAGTGGACATCCTTGGTTGAGGTGGCCCCTTGGGGCATGTATGCACCTCGACAAGGAGTAAATGTGTGAGAACACTACTGATACGCTTCACCAAAAGTGGCAACAGCACCTCCCCTAATGAAGTGGATATTCTCGGAGGGGAGAAATCAATTAATTCAATTGGCAACAATATTTACATGATAGTAGTCCTCATGATCTCCCTACTGATAATACTTCCTCAAGTGTTCAATGTACTAGGGATGATGATGCATCACTTGGCCTTCCAAATTTACGATCCTATACGTGCCAGGTCGCACTTCTTCATTAACACGATACGAAAGGCCCCAGTGCTCTTGTTCTCGATTCTTTTGATGATGGAAACACTTTCTGCAGTACCAGATCGCTAATATGAAAGGTGCTTTTCTTGCGCATCAATTTGCGTTGGTAGCAGGCGAGTCTAACTTGAGAATCATCTCTCTTTTGTTCGAGGAGTTCAAGCTCAAGACTTCTCAATTCGTCATTTGTTATTTCGTTAAAGTGGATGCGACGAGGCGAAGGCACTCCAATTTCTACTAGGCTCATGGCTTCATCCCCTAAGTCATGGAGAATGGAGTCTCCCTGGTTACAGTCCTGCAGGTTGTGTGTATGGCCTAAAGAACCTGGGGGAGTTCATCAACACATGCCCCCTTTAAAGCATCCAACTTTCTTTTTAGGGTCTATTTGATGGTCTTGTTGACCACTTCGACCTGGCCGTTATTTTGGGGATGATGAGGCGTTGAGAAATGTTTTTTTAATTCTGAGCTCATTGCACAAGTCTCTGATCATCTTGTTATCAAATTGCTTAGCATTATCTGAAACCATAAAGTAGGGTATGTCGAACCTGCATATAATG
This sequence comes from Fraxinus cuspidata, assembly GCA_903798385.1. Taxonomy (NCBI): domain Eukaryota; kingdom Viridiplantae; phylum Streptophyta; class Magnoliopsida; order Lamiales; family Oleaceae; genus Fraxinus; species Fraxinus cuspidata. Next base: position 41,759 of record CAIGRP010087329.1, on the reverse strand, counting down.
TTCTTCTAGATAAATTTGGAAGTGTTCACTTCTGTGAATTTGGCCAACGGCTCCGCTTCGACCCATTTTGTAAAGTAATCAATTGCAACTATGGCGAAGCAGACATTCTCCCTCCCTTTTGGGTAATGGACCAATAAAATCAAGTCCCCAATTAGCAAATGGCCAAGGACTTGATACGACTGAGAGTTCTTGTAAGGGCTACCTTTGTACATTGGAGAAACACTGGAATTTGTCACACTTGCGTACGAATTGTATTGAGTCACTTTTCAGGGTAGACCAATAGTATTCTTGTCTGAGTACCTTGTGTACCAGTGTTGGCCCTCCAGAATGATTGCCACAAACCCTCTGATGGATCTCCCTTAGGATGTAATTACCCTCTTCACCTCCCATGCACCTAAGGAGGGTGATGAGAAACCTCATTTGTACAACACTTCATCTTGCAGGAAGAGGTGAGTAGCCCTCCTCCAACGTCAGAGAGCTTTGGCTTCATTGTTTGGCACGATTTGTTTTTACAGGAAAAACAATAATTGGTTGCATCCACAAATGTGTGTCTTCTACCCACATCACTTCTTCCTCCATTGTAATTGAAAGTTTAGCAAGGTGTTCTATGGGAACCACTTTAAGGAGTTCGAAATCCTTACTGCTAGCCAATTTTGACAGAGCATTAGCATAAGAGTTCTTAAGGCGGGGTACTTGTGTTAGTTTAAACCTCTCAAAATTAGGTAGGAAATTCATGACTAATTTCAGGTATGCTGCCATGTGCTTGTCTCTAGCCACAAAATTGTCGTTGACCTGGTTCATCACTAATTGTGAGTCATTGTTGATGGCCAACCTCTTCACTTGCATCTCCTTAGCCAGACGAAGGCCGGCTAGGAGCTCTCATATTTAGCTGCATTGTTGGATGCTTTAAATCCAAGTCTTATTGCACAGTTAAGCTTATGGCCCTCCGGACTTTCCAAGACTAGTCATGTTCCCAAACCAGCTTCTCCAGATTACTCGTCCACAAAAAGGTTCCAGCTTGGAGGCTCCACCGATTCCATACTCACTTCAATTTCATGGGCCTCAATGAGTTCGACTGCCCACTTCAGCAGCCTCCCCAAGGAGTCTGGTTTCTGAAGGACTTGCTTTAGGGAGAAGTTTGTTAGTATATGAATGCTGTGGGCCTGAAAGTATGGTCTCAACTTTCGAGATGCGGTGATCAAGGAAAGAGATAGCTTTTCCATGTTTGGTTAGCGCACCACTGTCGGTAACATGGCTTTGCTTATGTGGTAAATGGGCAACTGATGCGTCTCATCTTCCCTTATAAGAACCAAAATGATGACATCATCGAACCCGACTAGATAAAGCAACAATGACTCGCCCACTTTGGATTTTGATAGGAGGGAAGCTTGTCCAAGGTAACTTTTCAGTGCCTGGAACGCATCCTCACACTCTGGTGTCCATTGGAACTTCTTCCTCCCATTTGGGGATCTTAAAGAATGGAAGACCTTCTCAGTGGCTTTAGATATGAAGTGGTTGAGTGCGGCCACCCTGCCAGCGAGCCGTTATACCTCCTTCGACTTTTGAGATGATCTCATTTCAATCAAATCTTTAATCTTCTCCAGATGCCATACCAAATACACACTTGAGAGGGTTTAGCCTCATCGGTATCTCCTCAGAATTTGGAAAGCCTCGTCTAAGTGCCTCACTTGCTCCTCGACTTGGAGGCTTTTCATGAGCATGTCATCAACATAGCTTCCATTGTTTTGCCGAGTTGATTAGTAAACATCTTGTTTACTAGCCACTGATAAGTGGCCTCAGTATTTTTCAGCCCAAAGGGCATCACCTTGTAACAGTATAATCTTATATCCGTGATGAAAGAAGTGTTATCCTCATCTTCCAAGTACATGGAAATCTAGTTGTAACCCCGAATAAGCATTCAAGAAACTTAGCAACTCGTGTTCAGTGGTCGAATATACCAATTGGTCTATCCGAGGAAGTGGAAAACTGTCATTTGGGCAAGCCTAATTGAGATTGGAGAAGTCAATGCATACTCTTCACTTGCCATTGTGTTTCTGCACCAGCACGGGATTGGATATCCACTTCGGATAGGTGGCCTCTCTGACAAAGCTATTCTGATCAATTTTTCCACTTCTTCTTTCAAAGCCTCATACATCTCCGCGTTTAGGGCTCTTCTCATTTGCCTGTGCGGGGTTTAACTTAGATGAATTTGCAAATGGTGGCAACTAATTTTTGGGTCTATTCCGATCATGTCTTCGTGTTTCCATGCAAAGACGTATGAGTTCTTATGGAGGAAGTCTTTCAGTTCTTTCTTTGTTTCCTCTTCAAAATCTTTTCCTACTTGCAGAACTTTAGAAGCATCTTTTGGATCCAATGGAAAGCTTTACAGTTCTTCCATTAGAGCGGTTTGTGATTCGAATTCAATAATTTGAGGATCTAGTTTGTCCAGGGCTACCTTTTCAAGTCGGTCCTTCACAGAAGCTTATGCTATCTCGACATCTTTCCCTCGTGCGGGGGGTTGCCATTCTTCAGGGGCTTCGAATATTTCAGCATCAAGGAGCACCATGTTGACTTCCCGTAGTTCAACCTTCCTCAAAGCACTTCCTTGAGCCCATCTGATCACCTCGGACAATGGCTATTCCTTATTCGGTGGGAAATTTCATGTATAGATAATGGAAAGAGGTGACAACTCAAAACTCCTTCAAGGCTGGCCTTCCTAGAACTCCATGGTATGCAGACCGACGATCAATTACCAAGAATTCCATGAAATGGTGTGCCACTAGAGGCAGGGTCCCCATTTCAATAGCCAGGGTAATCCTTTATCTTGGAATAATGCTATCTCCGGTGAACCCGTACAAGGGATAAGTCATAGGGATGAGTTCCTACCATCATTTTATCATAAGTAGAACTAAATAAAATATTGACTGAACTTTCTTTGTCTACTAGCATAAGCTTTAATTCATTTCGAGCCACCACAACTCTAACCACTATTGCATCGTAGTGGGGATAGTGTACGCCCACCGCATCTTCCTGAGTGAATGTAATAGGCTCTACGGGCCTCGTCCTTTGGTCCCTAGGATATCGATGATGGGGCCGCTAGTGTGTGACATTATTACGGATGTTCAAGGGAGAATATCAGCCAAATATTCTGATAAGATTTTACTTTCATGGGGATACTCATAGTTACAGTAACATTTCCACGAACGGCGCCAATCTGTTGATCTCGAAAAATGACTACGACATGTGGCCAATAGAATGAGACTTCACATATGCTCCTCACTGAGCACGGTAGCACACCGTTATCGTGACCTTTTCTGGTGAGGGTGGAAGAGACCACGAGTACTCCAACAGTCAAGTCAATATTTCAGTCAACCGAAAAGTGGTGCCCGAAAGTGAAGTGGTCGCCGAGACGTGGTTGAGGATGTGTGTAAATATAGTGAATGGTTCCTAAGAGTTAAAAGACTATAATGAAAAGATTAGAACGGGAACCACTCCCTTATCATAGTGTGGGGATCTTTATATTAGAAAAAGGAAGAGGAGAACCGTTGGATTGGGGGACACGTGGCTTCGGATCCTAGGTAGGTCATCCTATCATAGGCTTCAATCTGTCAATCCATAAGTAAGTTGGCATTAAATGATTCTGACATAGCAACATAAGTTGACCGTTTGTAGCATGTCACACATCCATCAATCAATCTAAGAACTTGACTTTGGAGAGATCTCCTCATAAAAGATCTTGGCAGTCTAGGGGAGACGAATGTGGGAAGTAGCGGAGTGCGGACCTTTGCATTCGTCGTGTATGACGGATGAGTTCGGCTCTTCTACAAAGGAGCAGTAGTCTTTCGGTCCGGGGCAAATTCAGTTCTTCCCACCACGTGGCAGCGCGGAACTAAGTAGCGCAATACTTAGTGAATGACCTAGATGGACTAGGTGGAGGACCTCTGAAGACGCGTAACAATTTATATTATTTATTTGATTTATTATATGTCGTACTAAAAGTTTTGCGGATGGCCGTTTCACTTATTTGGAAATTGAGTCAACTCTACTAATTCTATCTAATTGCTAATAATTAAAGCCGACTCGAGTGATCGAACAAGGTTCATTGAAGACTTTGAGATTGAGGGGCACCAGCTACACCAAGCCGAGTTCTAATTGGTCCATCGAACAAAAAAAAAAAAAAGTAAATGACNCATAATTCTTGCTAATTTGATTTAAGTTTTATAAAATAAAAATGATTAAATGCTTAATTTTTCGTTAAATAAAAAATATGACTTTTTAACGATTATATGAATGAAAATCGTGAGCTTGAATAGACAAGTTCCACAAATTTGAAAGCTCAAAGATTTGAATACCCACAATTACATGGAACGAAATTATTACTTTTGAATAGCGATATATATTTAAATTTGGTATTCCAAAATTAACTCAGAATTATTATTATTATTATTATTATTATTATTATTATTATTATTATTATTATTATTACCCTTTTTGGCAACCTTTGTTTGTGAGAATCATCGTCATTATTATTATTATTATTATTATTATTATTATTATTTACACAATTACCTTTTAATCAAACTAGAAGTTCTTTCTTTATGGTATTTTTTATTCATATCTAGATAACTAAAACTGATTTTTGTAATAGTCGTTCTAATGCTGTCAACTATAAAATGGATTAGATTAAAAAAAAAAAAAACTTGGATTATGCTATTTTTACATAAAAATGATATAATATGGATTACATAAAATGATGTGAAAGAAAAAGATTGGATGAAAAAATTGACTGTATTTTAAATTGGCAAATGATAACGTGTCATATGGCGTTATGTAATCATTTATGTAAACCTTTATGTACGAATAATGTTATCTAGCACCAATACATGACATTATATAATAAGTTCAATTAAATGTGAAATTATGTAAATCATTTAATCATTTAATTGAACCTGCCATTTAATGTTATTAGTTCTACAGCCTAGACAGATGTTAAATATCAGCGGTGCTAAATAGCTCTATATGCACATGTAACAAGAAGCTTTAAGTTGTCGCCAAATGATTGTCTTGTACTCTTCTAGTTGAAAATATTAGAGTCGTTAAAAATTAGTGACTTTTATGAACGAAGAGATGAAATTAGGTTCAACTCAAACGACTCTATATTGTTATGTATTTTTCATCTAGTAAGAACATGATATGCATGCATTTGTGAAGGAGTCTATTGGCCAAATCAAGAAAAATGTTTAAATTTTCGAAAAAAAAAGGTTAGGTAATTATATATATTTTTTAATTATGAAATTTGCAAGTTTGTCATAACTGATTGAACCGTTTGATGGAGACCAAAATCCACAATTATAAGTAATGCCCATGTCAATATCATAAATTTGGTCAAATTGTAAACCTCCAATAATTTATCCCTTTGTGATTGACTTATGCTATTCATTACGTCGTGATTAACAAAAATCTATATAGTAATAAAATTATTGTCATATTATTCAAAAATTGTGATACATTTTTCTTCACGTGGTTATTTTAAAATAAAGAAAATTATTGAATGTATCCGAAATGAAAAGTTACTTAAATGTAAATTCTAATAAGTTTAAGCTCACGTTTGACACACATTCTGTACAAATACATTCTTTCGAAACTCGTTTTCAACCATACATTCTTCAATAAAATTAAATTTTTTATCACATCAATAACTCTTCCTTACTTTCTAACCACATATATTCCATCATATCACTATTTAAAATACATTATTTCTTCAATAATATTCATCAAACACAAAATGTTGCTTTTAGGTAAAAGTCGTCTTCTTATTTTAATAGTTTAATATGTGAATGTCTTTCATTTAATCATTAAAAACTCAAATTAGAAAAAAAAAAATTTATTTATACTCGAAACTTTTTTCATCATCATAGCAAGATATTATTACAATTTTCTTCTTCTAATTATGATAGTTATGATGTTAATGTAGTCCGCTTAATCATTTAAAACTTAAATTTAAAAAAAATATATTTAAAACTTGAATCTTTTTTTATCGTCATAGGAAGATATTATTGCGAACATTTTTTCTTCTTCTAGTTTTAATAGTTGGGATATTAAAGTCTTCCAATCAATCCTTTATAATTCAAATTTAAACAACCGATTTAAATTCAATTGTTTGGTTCGACCGTATGCCATTTCCCGAATTGCTTCCCTTCTCTCCTTTTATCCCCCTACATTCGGTCTCCTCGTTTCGATGAATAGTTTGATCCCTGATACATAGCAATATAATATTACAAACTTTAATTTTTTGTTCTAATATTAATAGTTAGTATATTAACATCTTCAACTTAATCATTTTAAAGCTCTCCTTAAAAGAAATAAACTCGAATTGTTATTTTTTTTTTATCATCAAAGCAATATATTATTTCAAACTCTTTTTGTTCTAATTTTTATAAGTAGGATTTAAATTTCTTCCACTTAAGCCCTGTTTGATACATATTAAAATATAATGCTAATCTCAAATCAAAATCAACAATTAATTTTAATCATATATTTTATGGGATCCACATGTAAAGTCCCGAAAATTTTCATAGAATATAATTAATTATTCTACATGCTATATTTTAATATTTTGAAAAGTTAGGACTAAAGTGTGTGTGTGTGTGTATAATTTTTCATTTTATATGAGGTAAATATTTAGATAGTGATAGAGCAATGAAAATTATATGAATATTGGGTTCGTTAGATAGATCGTAATTAATCATGTATATTAGGTTCGAGAAAAAGTTAATTTGAATAAGCGAGGCTCAAGTTATCGAGGTCGAAAGATATTGTTATAAATTATTATTTAATTATGTTAATCGATGAGTTATAATGCAAGAGTGACCCATGTAGAGCAAGTTGGATGGTAAGTTATTAATTGATTTTTATTGAATAAGGATTTTGTATATAAAAAAAATGGTCATGGGGGCAGCCACGTGTGTCAATTAGTTTTATTTTAATATTATTTATTCACTTTGAGTTTGGGATTTTATAAGAGTTGTGGATTAGTTTTGGGATCAAACTTACACTAGGGATTGCTTTTGGGAGGGGGCCGCTTCCAAAAGCAATCCCCATATTGTGAGGGGATGTACATTATGTTGTCAAGCATGGTGAAGCATGGTTTATAAGGGATTTGATTCTTAGGGTGTGTTTGAGCCACATTATTTTGGAAGAATGTATTCTTGAATAGTGGATTGATAGAGAATATGTGGTTGAAAAAGAATGAAAAGTTATTAATGTGATGAAAAATATTATTTTATTGAAGAATGTGTGGTTAAAAATTAGTAGAAGAATTAAAATGAAAATTTTAATGTGTACCAAACAGTGCCTTAGTCTTATTTTAATATCATTTATTTGCCTTGGTTTTAGGGATGGAATAGGCCGCCAATTAGTCTAATTTTAATATTAAATATTTGCTTTGAATTTGGGAATTTATAGGGATAGTTTAATATCATTTATTTTGCCTTGGTTTTAGGGATTGAATACGCTGTCAATTAGTCTAATTTTAATATTATTTATTTGCTTTGATTTTGGGAATTTATAGGGATACTTTGCCACGTGTATATTGAATAAGAAAGGGAGTAATTATTGATTTATGGAATACCGAGATTGATAATTTAAAAAAAAAAAAAAAACTGTATTTTATAAATTTTTAGACCTAACAAAACTCAATTTTCCTTCTCAACATGCCGTGTAAAGATACTCATTATCTGGGATAGTTTGCCACGTGTATATTGAATAGGAAAGGGAGTAATTATTGATTTATGGAATACCGACAATTTTTTTATTTCAAAAACACGGTATTTTATAAATTTTTAGGCCTGAAACTCAATTTTCCTTTTCAATATGCCGTATAAAGATACTCATTATCTACCATAAAGCAAAAAAAGAAAAGAAAGAAAACATAAATACGTGATACGGAGGCGACAACACCACAAGTCGAAGATAAAGATTTGGAACGTGATTTTGATTTTACTTTTCAAATTTATTTGATCTAATGATGTGCAATTGATTTTTATCCCGTTTAAATTATTTTTTATGTTAATGAATTTTCATCCTTATGAAAATTAAAAATATGATATGATATGTATGATATGGCTATCCGGTACCAAATATACGATATGTATTGAGCTCTTATCAATTTTTAAATATATGATGATGATATGATATTTTGATAAATGTTTTAAATCTTTTATTTAGGATTGCACCATTAATTTGTGTTCTATTGAGTATTCTCATATACTCACAATTTTCCCCTACTTCTCATAAGTTAGAACGGGTCGTTAGTTGGTGGGCAAGACAGTCGTGGTGGTGCTAGGATTTATGGAAATCAATAAAAATAATCCGGTGTAACTTGAATATGAATTTCATTTTCAGCAATATTTTAGTTTTATTATTATGTGAATTTTTTTTTGTTTTATAGAATTTGGAACATATTTTATTGGTTATCTTTTATGTAATATTGGTGGAACCATAAAAAAAAAATTATGTTGTGATGTCTGATACGTTTATTTTAATTACAAAATGAAAGTTTCAATAACGATTTAAATATAAAAAAAAATTGGGTCGTTACACCACAATTTCTCAACTACACATTTTATCAGTTTTTTTTAACAAATTTACTAAAAATTTCATTTTTAATCTACACCAAAGCCTGGCTCAATTATTTACTTGAAATCAATTAAAAATACAAGAAATACGGTCGCAGTATAAACAAAAATAAACTCTTATATATTATGAATTTATGTCAACAACAAGAAAATGTCACAATCTCGGCGTCTGGCAGAATTTCCTAATCTCACAGGGCTTCCACCTAGCTATATCAGTTTCTATTTATGTTTATTTTTTATTTTTGAAGAGAAAATAACTCATCGTGAACCACCGAAAAAAAAAGTAAAGATACAATACACCCGGTTAATATCAACCGAAAAATAGTTGCAAAGAAAGCTAGTGCACGGACTACTTTATTTGCTACAATGTCAAAAAATAAATTTACGTTTGGAGCAAGACATTAATGAAATTCAATTCACAACTAATATTAATATCATCACATTCAGCTACTCCGATAGCCAGCCTCCACATCTTTTGCAAATAGAAGACTCTCATGACGTGCGATGACCTCAATATATACATAATCACATTTTAATCGGGGGGAAAAAAGAAAAACAAAGAGCGACTTGAATATTTATTAAATTTTATAATAAATCAAACGATGAGACCAAAACTTCAATGTGGTCGACTCGACTCTATAGTTGTTGTTACATGCTTCTCTTCAACAATCGCTATTTGAGTATATAAATATTGGCCAAATCAAGAAAAATAGAAATGTTTTCAAACAAAGTTAGATTATTATTAATTTTTTATATGAAAAATTCCAAGTTTGTCAACTGGTTAATTTGAACCAGTTGGCAGAGACCAAAATCAAATATTTAAGTAATTCCCACTTCAACATCATAACTTTTGGCCATTGCAAACTCAAATAATTTATCATTTTATTATTAGTTAATAAATTGGCTATTTTATCTATAATTTTAGTTTTTCAAAAAATAAAAAAATAAAAAAAAATAAACCATGTCTTCAAATAAAAGGTCCCTTAAACGTTAAGTAACTTTAAACTTAGCCAGGCATCCTGTAAATCCATAAAATGTTGCTCTTATATAAAGAACTTGGGGATATTTTAATAAAATAAATTGATTTCAAAATTGAAAAGTTCACCCCTAATTTTTCAAAAAAAAAAAAATAATAATAATAATATTGCCATTTCGTTGCAAACTCTTTTCCTTTCTTTTTTCTTTTCCTAAACAGAAAGATGATCGCATTTATAACATGTTTTCTAAGTTTAATACTTATTTAATTTTTAAAACATACTAAGATAAATTAATTTCATTCCTGGCTTATTATTATTATTATTATTATTATTATTATTATTATTATTATTATATTTTTACTTATTTTTAACTTTGATAAAAATATCACTTTAAAATTTAATTTACTTACCCCTATTTGATACCCATCATTTATCAAAATAAGTTTTATAAAAGTGAATTTTTGGAGAACGTGATTAAAAAGTTAGAGAGAGTTTTGAGTTTAAAAGCAAAATGTTTTATTGTGAGAATATATGGTTGAAAGTGAGTTTATGGTTTATTGTTAATAATCGGCCATCATGCACTTAAATAAAAACTAGTCTCATTATATGTCGCTAGTCATTAAAAAAAATCACATCGATCAAGTTTTTTAACAGAATATCTTAATTATGAAACATAAAAAACTGTAAAAATAACAGGTCAACAAGAAAATGTCACAATCATGCTGTTTGGCTAGTTTCCTCTAAATTTTGGTCTCCTCTCTCCACAAGGGGTTTCCACCCATATCTTATATAATAAAAAGTGCGTCTGTGTAGAGAGACAACTGAGTTTTGCATAGATGCAAAGAAGTTAACAATGGAGAATTCTTGGGATGACAAGAAAATAATGATGGAAGAGCCTCTCTTGGAGAGCACTCAAAAGGGTGGCTTGAGAGCTCTCCCCTTCATCATAGGTGAAGTATTTACATCTTACACACGCCATGTTTGGGTGGGGGTGGGGGTGGGGTGGGGTGGGGTACTTGATCAAGGACATAGATTCATTAGTCATCGAGTGAACTTAGCTCTTAAGATGAACTATTATAAATTGTCTGTTTTGCTCGTTTTTAGATACTTTTGTTGAGCACAAAAGAAAGATTTAGGATTTGATATGACTTATCAAACTATTATTCTCATAATTACATAATTTTTGTGTACTCAGATTATTCAAATTCTGAATTGGGTTGGATTGTGATTTTCTTCTTGCAGTTTTTTTAAAACAATTAATTAAAATTTACTTTAGTTTTTCATTGTTTATTTTACAGCAAATGAAGCATTCGAAAAGATGGCTACTTACGGGCTAATGCCAAACATGATACTGTATTTGATGAAACAGTATCATATGGAAATGACCACTGCATCCAATATTATGTTTTTCTGGTCAGGAGCTACAAATTTCATGCCTGTTCTTGGAGCTATAATTTCGGATTCCTTTTTGGGTCGGTTTCGTACCATCGGATTTGGATCCATCGTTTGTCTCATGGTAAATTTTCTTCTTTAATGTTGTTCAATATTGTATAACAAACACGAGCATATTTTAAAAATTTTCCAGATTTTACTATAATCATTTTTCATAATTGTTTGATCATTTCTGTTTCTTTAATAAACACTATTACTCAATTATTTTTGTTATTATCAATTTTAAAAGATATTTCGAAGTAAATTAAGACATCATGGTCACGACATCTGATTTTGAATTGTTATTTTTTCGATGTTTTCTGTAGTGCAGAAGCCAACGAAATTTATTGGAAACACCAATGCATTTTTCAAGGGCAGTTTCTACAGCTTACTTTGTTTGATAGGTCAAAGTGTCATGAAGAGAATATGCCAAGAATTATTTAATTTTAGGATATGTTTGATGTACTAAATTTTTTTGTGAAAAGTAATTCTTTTGAAGAATGTGATTAAAAAGTAGGAAAAAGTTATAGGTCGACGTGCAAAATTATTTTATTAGAAGAATGTGTAGATGTAAATTAATGTTTCCCTTCACTCATTGCATTTTATCGATTCTGAATCTACTCTTAAATTTCAATCTTAGATGATCTAAACGTCGAAGGGGAAGTACAAAATGCATAAGAAGACCTTATGTGACAATGGGATCATCAAAGAATACCATTTAATGAGCTGTTATGTATAGGTTGACCATTTAAGTTAGAATTATAAGAAATAGAGAAGCCATAATCTTATGTTTTATGTTGATCCAAGAAATGAATCTTTATCTTCAAATGACGTTCTTTGATTCAATTTTCACTGAAGGGGATGACTCTTTTTTGGTCAACAACAATATTTCCTCAAACAAGACCACCTCCATGTGATGAATCTAGTGAAACTTGCAGCCCTCCAACAATTTTCCAATACCTTTTTCTGTGTACTTCTCTTGGACTAATGTCCATTGGAGCTGGTGGCATCAGGTCTTCTTCGCTAGCCTTTGGGGCTGACCAACTCGAAACCCGAGATGGTCGAAAAAATTTGGGTGTAATGGAGAGCTATTTCAGCTGGTACTATGCTTCATATACATTATCAGTCCTAATAGCAGTAACTTGTGTTGTCTATATTCAAGACAACATGGGATGGAAAGTTGGTTTCGCTGTGCCTGCAGTGCTTATGCTTTTCTCAGCTGTTTCATTCTTTTTGGCTTCGTCATTCTATGTGAAATTGAAGAGTAAATCGAGCTTAGTCGTTGGGTTTATTCAAGTCATTACAGCCTCGTACAGAAAGCGACATCTAAAATTATCTGCAAATTGCACTGATGTTGTGTATCATTGCAAGGAAGGTTCAGCTCTGGTTTTTCCAAGTGATTCGCTAAGGTTTCTGAATAAGGCTTGCATTGTTAAAAATCCAGAAAAAGATTTAACCCCAGATGGGAATTCTGCAGATTCATGGAGTCTTTGTACAGTAGATCAAATAGAAGAACTAAAATCACTAATCAGAGTAATCCCTATTTGGTCTACAGGAATGATAATGTCTATAAACATTTGCCAGAACTCTTTCCCAGTGCTCCAAGCCACTTCCATGAATCGAAACATCAGTACAGATTTCAAGATTCCCGCAGGCTCGTTTTCTATGTTTACTGTGATATCCGTCATACTATGGATCGCTCTCTATGATCGTATATTTCTTCCCATGGCATCGAGAATAATGAGAAAACGTATTTATATAAGTACTATGAATAGAATGGGAGCTGGGATTTTTCTCTCGTTTATGGCTATGATGGTGACAGCAGTCGTAGAGAATATCAGACGTAGTTTTGCAGTTCGAGAAGGATACGAAGAAAAGCCACAGGCTATTGTACATTTATCAGCAATGTGGTTAGTGCCACAATACTGCTTGAGTGGATTTGCAGAAGCTTTGAATGCAATTGCACAGAATGAGTTCTACTTTTCAGAGTTTCCAAGAAGTATGTCGAGTATAGCTTCGACTCTAAATGGACTCGGGATGTCTGTGGCGAACTTGTTAGCGAGTTTTATACTAAGTTCTATAGACGATATCACAAAAAGAGGGGGAAATGAAAGTTGGATTTCAAGCAATATTAACAAGGGACATTATGATTATTACTACTTGGTTCTTGCTGGATTGAGTATGGCTAATTTGATATACTTTCTTTTGTGTAGTAAGGCTTATGGTCCTCGTAAGGAAGAAAGGGAACAACCAGGCAACATTATAGTCTCGTAAACATTTTCCTCATACCTTAAGGTGTTGTCGGACAGGGCTACACATTGTGATGAACAAGATTTTAACTTCTTTTTTGTCGTCCTAAGCACTATCCAATGCTATATAGTCCACCACTACTGAATAAGCCGTAAAAGTATGAATTGATTATGTGTACGGTGTTATTAGTATAGTTACAGTAGCAGAGTGTCTTGGGAGAGGAATATGTAAATATAATCAAGGTCCTGTTGGTACATTATGGTAAATGTGAGTTTTCCTCTTGTATGATCTCTACCTTTTCCTCTTTCTAGGATAATAGTATGTGATGCACAAGGATTGTCAATTGATCAAACCAAATCAGTATTCTTATCTGAATCAACGGTGGTTGTGTGAGTTCAATATTTTCATAGGTCTTCGTAATTCATTTGAATCAATGGATAGTTGACCTAGCTTGTTCATTGTTCGTTAATTCTTCCGCTGCATCAGTATGGCCTTAACGTGTAAAGCAGGTCAGATCAGGCTCCTTTAAGGTGGCCTCATGCAGTCCTCCTATGGGCTCGATATGACAACACTGTACTTTACAATAGGCAATACTTCGACATTTTTTTCATTTTTTATCTCATCTCCAATGATGCAATCCAACATACCAAACAAATCACGTGGATTTATCATTTTTCATCCAAGTTAAACATTGATGTGAAATAATTAAAAAAAGCTATATAGACAGCAATATGACATTTTTTTCATCTTGTCCAGAGAGAAAAGAAGAGATATAGACAATAAAATGTCCACACAACAAAGCACTCGGCTTGATCAGGATAACAATAAATCAGCAAAGATATACAAATTGGTATCAGAGAAGACAAGAGGCCTCAGGTTCATGTAAAAACAGAAGAATTCAAAAGATTCGCTTAAAGATAAATATATTTGCTCCAACGGTATGATTTTGCCCCCATCCGCACCCCTATCTAGACGGCCACAACATTGCTCTTCAATGAATGGCAGCCAATCCAGGAAAAAGTTAAATTCAGTAACTATACAGAAATAACAATCAAACTTACGGAAAGAGGTATTGCCTGAACATATCCATTCTTTGGCTTCTATAGTTTGGAATGTATCACTATCATCAACAACACAAGCATTTCTAGCAAGGATCAGATGCCTTTTACTTCCTGACCAAACTTTTCTGCAGTTTAATAAAGGAATGTTAAATCCCAAGAATGAAGTAACATATGTATTCAACGAATTTAAAAAGACTGCCTTTTCTTATTGCCCCAGAAATCAAGAAGACGAGTGCTTAGATGCAACATTTCCATACCAGAACTTAAGGATGAGTCCATTTTCATTCTTTAGAACATTCACATAATGCATGTGTCCATGCATATATGGAATTTCGAAAGAGAGTTAAATGTGATGTCACGTGCAAATAGCCAAATACACCATATTAGAGAGAAGTTCTGCTATCGAAAAAAACATTTTATGCCAAGAAAAAGAAGGGATAATGCAAACTAGTGTATACATACCAGCGCTGTGTAGGAATGTGAGTCCATGCTATGGTGCCAAACCATAATTTCCGACGATTCATGAGGTAAGCATTCCATTTGACTTTCATCCTCCACAATTTGCTCTATAAATGTACTTGCCTACAATGCAAGTATATAATGTCAGTACAAGATAAGAATATAAATAAAACATCATCCTTCATTCTCTCTCGTACTCTTTGTTCTTCCATTTTACAACTATTCTCCTTTTTTAATCAATCGTCCACCTTTGAGTAAGATAAGACACCTGAAGCACGTTTCGCTAAGTAGCAACTTTTTGCTCCCAAACATTTTTGATAATTTGCTTTTTTAACTTTTTAGGTAAAAAAAAATTACTTATTCAGACTCCTACTTTATTGTTGAAATGAGTGACTTACTTATTTCAAACTTTGACCAATGAAAAACATTTATTTAAAACTTTCTTATTTACTTATAAGTGAATTTTTTTAGATAAACATGCACCAGGTCCAACTACTTTAAGCTCACCAGTCACACTATAAGGCATGTAAGACATAATTAGGTTAATATTTAAAAAATCAAGTAGGAATTTAAATTGTTGCAGATCGAAGGCTTATAAAGTGATCTGTATTGACATTGAATTCATTATTGTTAGAGAGACGCTCACTTGGAAACCTTCTTTGACTGCATCATGCTGCCTGATTGGTTCAAGGGTAGGTCGGTGCCATCTCTTTGTATCCCAAATAACAGTACTATTAAAGGCAAAACCCGACATCTCAGCATGAAATCTTCGAAATCTTTTCGTTATGTCATCTATGTGCCATCCTATTACTTGAGAGCCATTACAGACTGGACCCTCCAAGATAATGTCATTTCTGCTTTCCATCAACTTCGCCACTGTCCATGTTCCAAACCTCCTGAATTTTGAACATGTATCAATCAAAACAAAGGACGCATAGGTCGAGATCATGACAATTAGAAGTTTCCATAAGTGAAGTGTTCATCATTTTCTTAATGACATCTAAAGCCACTCATAGAGGCTTACCCGGGAGAAAAGGTAAGACTAATCATCCAGAAGGGTTGAGCTACCAAAAGCATGTGAATATCATATTTAATGTAAAAAACAATAATTTAATATGTCAAACGATGTATAAAGAGAAAGGAAGAGTGAAAAGAAAAGTTAAGATGGAAAATGAGGAAGGAAAGGGGTTTCCATTATTTGGTTGTAAGGCAACGTCACAACATAAAAGGAAGGGAGTGCAAGGTAGAAACTAAACTGCCTATATATTGTTTTTAACTTGTTTGTGGCACATTTTAACCACATATCAACTTTGAAAGACTAAGAAATCACAAGACAGAGCATTTCCAGTATTATCAACACTAAAAAAGTAACATGAAACTAACTCTTTGCTTGCCTTTGGTTTTAATTTTAATTATTTAATCAATATTTTTTTAAAAGAAATAATTAAAAGTAAACTAAAAGACCAATTCCTTAAATTGTTTTGCATATATAGTGCTTATGCAATAGAAAATGCATCACATATCTCGTTTTTGTTCGTGGTTTACTTTAGCACTATGCAATGTATGCCTAAGGAATCTCTAAGTTCATATTAATTGGACTCTAGTCTTGGTTTTCTTTGATTCACATAACAAGAACACCAAACAAAATTTGGTTTTAATCCTACATTGACTGATAACATAATTAGCCGTAATAACTGATAAAAATCGTAATAATATTTTAACTGTGAATAGATTGAGAATTATGTATTAAAATATGGTATTTAGGACTAGAAGCTTCAGCTCCTAAAAGATATTTGTTTGGTGTAGATTAAAATCTGATTTTTAGTAGATTTTAATAGAAATTGATAAAATGTGTGGTTGAAAAGTCGTGGATCCCATAAAATATGTGGTTAAAATTAATTGTTGACTTTGACTTGGAATTTTAATTGGATTTTAATCCAAATCAAACAGGGGTATATAAAGATGTCTCTCTAAATTCAAGTGTTCCCAATTGAGATTTTAATGGATTTAATTGAAATCCATCAAAATCAAGGTGTTCCTAACTGAGATTTTAATTAATTTCAAATAAATTCCTTTAAAACCTAGGTATCCTAACTCATGGATTTATAAGAATTTCACTTATAGAGGGATTATAAAATATTTGGATGAATTCCAAGCTTAAAAATACATATAACAAACTATTTTGAAATTTCACCGGTTTTAATAAGATTCTTATGAATTTTATAGATATCTATTCAATTCACGAAATTCATTATAATATTTTAAAATTCATCAAAATCTTAGTTGAGAACACTCCCTAGTAGTGGAAGTGAATCTAAAACCCACTCTGCCAGCATTCTACTGTACTACATCTAAACCAATCTATGTAGTCTGAAGCCAAAGAATTAAGTTTTCAGTCTGTTAAGATGTCACATCATTACAATTGCTCTTATGTTAAACAACATTAATCACCCTTGAGAACGCAAAGCACACCTCGGCTATGCTAGGAACGTGCTTGCTGTACAATAAACTATTATTAACAGCTTTTTCTTATTCATAATTTCCAAACCAGTTCTGAATGCTTATCAAGCGTACCCAATATGTTCACAAGTAGTATTAACTTTCCAAGCAGGTGTGATCATAGTTCCACTATTCTAGATGCATTATGATGTTCATTTAAATTTATCTGACACGAACAGAAACAAGCTTTTGAAACTAGATCGAAATCATCTGCTTACTTCACCTTCACAATTAATTTTAACCATATACCAGTGCTTAGAGTTGGTACAGTTTATGCAGAATCATGTTATTTCCTTTAGTATTTTGCTTGGAATCAGTTGCTTTGTTTTTTAAAGGGTGTTCCACAGTTTCATTTAAGTTCTGTGTTACATAAGTACGAGTATTTTAGTCATTCTAAATTATTAGGAATCACGCTAGTTTTTTTTCTCATACATAGTGCAGCAAATAGGAAGTTCTATATTTTCCTCATGGTAATATTAATGTATCTTGACAATTAAAACATAAATCTTTCATAAGGCTCTACATACCTCGCCATCCTTGGTTGGGTCACTTACATTTACAGAACATAAGAAAAAGAAACAAAATTCCAAGTTTATTCTGTTAAAGCAATACAGTTACTGGTTGATAGAAAAAGTACCTGATCTGCCTCATTTGGTGAAATAGATCGGCAGAATATACGTTATCATCATCTGCAAAGTACACGATTCCCTCAAGACGGTGTGTGTCAATGTGGGAAAGAGCCACATTCCGCAGGTGCACTCTTCTGTCTTTCATGTCAGTTGAGTTCTTACTGCAGAATAGATGCCTGTACATGACCCCAGTTTTCCTCAACAAGTCAGCCGTTTCCACAGATTGCGAGTTCATTTCCACGACGATCCACAGGAAAGGATGTGGAACCAATTTTAATGTGTGCGCTAAACGATTGAGATAATACGCTTGAAGGGGTCGAGCATGTGTTGGCGTCACAATGATCACAAGTTCATGGACCACCGGATCTGAACCTTGATTAAGAGAACTTGAAGAACTATTGGAAACAATGTCATCTTTTGGTTCACTGTTTATCCCAGGAGGATCTAATGTCGCGTTTTCATTTACGGACAATCTGCCAAGTACCGATTTTTCATTTCTTTTCCTGCCATGAAACTGGCTGTTGGGAACTGGTTGGACCACCTCAAAGTAGAAATCTTGGTGTTTAGACGCGACGTTCATGGACAAATTCAGTGAAACAAAAGGGGTGAATCCAACAAAAACCCCAGAGACAAAACATATAAAGAAATGGAATAGAACTCTCCGCCAAACTTGTCCCTTTACCCTCGACCTATCTGAGGACCGAGAAGATCTTTGTGATAAAAGGCCAAGTATAAAATTTTGCACTTTGTACAATGCATAGTCGAGTGAACCCAGTGCTGAAGCCAAGACACTACTATGTGGTGGAGGGTTCAGACTGTTTGAAGACGACTTAGACAGAGGAGATGCAACTTGACATGCTTCCCCATTCATTAAACTTCCAGGTCGAGGCACTGGAGACAATGTCCTTCGAATCGATGCCATCAGAATGACTCAAAAATTTCCAAAATTCTGTCTTTTTCCAATATCACAAATACAATTGCAATCAAAAGATTTGCTTTCTCGGGTAATTTATCTCCTAAAACATAGATGCATCAATCTAAACTATACTGCGACAAATTAGTACTCATTCGACCAAGTAAATTATCTGTAGTGCAATGCCAAATCAATATGAAAACTACAACCAAATAATTTTTTGTGTCTCGATTGGTACTATCTCAAAGTAGAGGACTTTTTTGCCCTTTATTGATGCTTTTCAAAGGAAAAAGGCTAACTTAACCCTTTCGGGATCAAATTGCCCATTCATCTTATCACTAGTCACTCCCACATGTAACCATCTAATACAAAAATATAAAAATCTCTACTTTTCTTCTAAGAGATACATTCTCAGAAATAACACTCAAAAAAATCCAACTGAAAAAGTAATCTTTTCTCGAGCTTAATTCACTGATTGTATCTACACTTAGAAAGCAAGATTCTTCCTTCAAGCTAATGGAAACTTCCCAATACCATGAAATCAAATCACAAAGAACCCATAACAGAAATACCCAGATTTTCCAATTCAAGTGTCCACAAACACAAGATTTGAAGTCCAAATAGCAAAAAATATGTGCTCAAGTGTGAAGGATTACCATATTTTCATCCGAAAGGATATGGGACATCACTCTTTCGAACAAATCCGCACGGCAACTGACCAAAAAACACTGCAGCAATATAATAGAAGTAAGAGAATGTTTGGCTGAAAATTCCTTCGAAAGTTGCAAGTCAATTTGAGTAATCGATAGAATTCTCAAAATGTATAGTGTTCTGAATCTTGGAAAGTCTACAAATGAGTTGAATGGACAATTGCTAGAGAAAGTGTCTCTCTTTTTTTTGCAAAGAAAAGGTGTGAAACACACACACAGACACACCAAATCACATGCGACTATGCGAGGCAGCGAGGAGATTGGTACATTGCTAGTATAATATATATGAAAAATTATTATGGGTATCCAATCTAATATAAAATGTAACAAGTTTTGTTAATTATCCTGTAATACTTTTTTTTGCAAATTTTGAAAAGGTGGTTGGTCGGAGGGTACTTAATCATAAAGTTGCTTTAGTTAATCACTAATTATTAGTTTACACCTTTCATGTAATCTAAAATAAAATTGAGGGAAGTAGGAATTGTTTAGATTTTGATGGATTTTAAAAGATAATAAATTTTAATGAATTCCTTGAATTTGAATAAATTTTTCGCAAAATTCATAAGATTCTCTAGTAAAATTGTGAAATGTCAAAAAAGTTTGTTATATGTATCTTAAATTTGAAATCCTTTCAAATCTTTAAAATTACTCTATTAATGAAATCTTCATTAAAATCCACTAAAAATTTCAATTGGGGACACTTGATTTTGGAAGGACTTAAATTCATCAAAATCTCAGTTGGGTTCAACTTGATTGTTTATCTTTTATCAGAAGTCAAATTTTCAAATTGTCAATAAAAATTAGATTTTGGAAAATTACAAACATATTTAATTACCGTTATGCCGTTTGCAACCTTATTTTCTAACATAATTTTAATGAATTCATGAAATAAAAAGGTCAAACTTATAAACATTTTTGAAGAATTAGTAAATGTATTATTTGATGAAAGACGAGGATGGAATTTATTCCAACTGATAAAATATATTTTGCTTGTACAAAATTTATTGGGTTTTAGTTAAATTGAATTGATTTAGAATTTGATCGGTCAAGATTGTCTGATTCAAAAGAAGATGAAATTGAACTTTGGTTTTTTCGTCTTTCTACTTCTAGATTTAACAATGTAAACGAAAACAAAATTAATTCTCTTTTTTTTTTTTTATCCTTTTTTTTATATAGCTTTTCGGATGGAATTGGGGACCAAACTCGCTCAAAACAAACATTTTCTTTCTTTCTTGCTTCTTTATTATTATCATTAGTTTTGCTCTCAAATTATTTATAGTTGGAGGACAAAAGTGATGAACAAAAGTAGTTGCAGGACCAAAGTGCTGCAAAGGAATAGTTTGAGGACTAAAGTAGCGCTCACTTATAATTGGAGGAAAAATTGATGTTGTCGTCAATTCGAGAACCGAAGTCTTCCTGACTGATAGTTGGAATATTTAAAGGACCAAAGTTGCGCTCATAGATAATTAGTTTGAGGACCAAAGCGCTGCAAAATATTTGGAGGGCAAAAGTAATGGAAATTCATTGTTGGAGGACTAAAGTCATTCTGGGAGATAGTTGGGGGATACAATTGATGGTTATGAATAATTGAAGCACCAAAATGATGTAAATGAATAGTTGGAGGTAGTTGGAGGATCAAATTGATGCTAAGGAGTTGTTGAATGACCAAAATGGTGATGACAAATAGTTAGAGGACTAAAGTGGTGCTGACTTATGTTTGAGGACCAAAATAGTGCTATCCAATATTTTTGGCCTAAATCGATGATGTGAAATAGTTTGAGGACAAAAGCAATGATGTATAATAGTTGGTGGACAAAGCCCAACATATAGCAAGAACCTACAGCAGAGAATTCGTAACTCATTTAAGGGAAGTTTTTACTGTAGACACGAGGTTTGAAGACTCTAAGGGTGTGTTTGGATGAATATTATTGATGAAATAATGTATTTTAAATAGTGATAAGATAGGAAATATGTGGTTAAAAAGTA
This sequence comes from Fraxinus cuspidata, assembly GCA_903798385.1. NCBI lineage: Eukaryota > Viridiplantae > Streptophyta > Magnoliopsida > Lamiales > Oleaceae > Fraxinus > Fraxinus cuspidata. The sequence continues at coordinate 20,208 of CAIGRP010087329.1, read as the reverse complement.
TCGATGTGATGAAAAATATTATTTTATTGAAAAATGTATGGTTGAAAATGAGTTTTGAAAGAATATATACCAAACGGGGGCTAAATTTATATATATCTTTTTTTTAGTAATAATTGAAAAGAAATATTTACTTTGATAGGCATGGAAAACGTTTTTAGAAAATAAAATGTTTTCCTTATGGACAACATCACCCTGATTTTTGAATACTGGCTTTAGTAATAGAGTATTTAACATGAATTTAATCATGTTTGAGCTCTATTTTATAAAAACTCATTTTCAACCATACATTTTTTCTAATAAAATAATTTTACATATAAATATAAAAAAAAAAAATTTTAACTGCACATTTTCTAAAAAAAATTCTATTATGAAATATATTCTCCCCGAAAATTGAGGCTCAAACAAATTATTAATAGCATGCTGGTGTAAACAAAAAACAATTCTATGTACCATCATATGCATTAAGTTAATCCTAAATGAAATATATGAAATTATTTGATACATCAAATGAATGGGATCAATTAATGTGCTCAAATACCTCCGTGTTGGGAATCCCTAAGTGGGTGAAGTAGTGAGAATTTATTCGTTGTGAAATTGTCGCCCTAAATTTCCTAATGAATAATAAAATTGAGCTAAATGCTCAATATTGACTAGAATCTCCATAATGTTAAAAGCTCTATTTCTTTTTAGCCCATAGAACTGCAAGGGAATTTTTCCTTGAAATCATTCATTCTACATGTTTGTATTTGTTTTAGGTCAGTCGCTCAATTTCGATTTTTATTTTATTTTTTAAATTTTATAGCCCGACTTATATTTTATTGTAATTTGATCATTCTATTTTGATTCATGATCAAAATTAATGGATAAAATATCTAGTGAGTTACTTCCAAACATGTTTGAGACACAGAAAATACGAACTATCACTCTACAAACATAAGAAGATAAATGCAGTACAAGTATTCCTTTTGACCAACTTGTTGGAAGTTTCATATATATGTGTACAACTAAGTACTTGTTTGGCTAAGCTTAAAAGCTGGTCAAACTTACTTTTAAGTAACTTAAATTAAACATGCTTGTGTTTGCTAAAAGAAATGTGTTTTTCTTTTAGGAATTTTGGCCTGAAAGATCCGACTCATGTTGATTTAAGGTATATCTTAGTGTCAAAAGAAAGAGGGTTGCCTTCTTAAATTGAGCACATGCCAAAGACACTCCCTTCTTTTAAAATTTATAAAAATCTAATCTAAAGTTTATTTTCTATAATATATTTCCCCAATGAGGGAAAAAAATACTATGTAATTCCAATTTCACTATTTTGTATCATGCTGATACAAATTATAATTTTTTTTTCTTTTCAATTTTCCTTTTTCATACATTTTTTTAATTGACGTCAATGTAAATGTACATTTTAAAAATTCATGGATTTCCTATTATTAATTCTCAATTAATTAATGTTCACATTCATTGAATTAATATTCATCTTCATTTATGCATTTCAGTGATATTAATTCTAATTATAAGTTAATTAGAATTTCACATTCAAAAATGTATTTCATTATTCACGTTTATATATGCTAATTAGCAATCGAGTTTACTTAATTAGAAATCAAATAAATGATTTATCATTCATTGTCACGTATATACTTTTTGATATTAAAGCTAAATCAATTAACATTCACGTATATTTAAGTATTACTTGTACAACACTTATAAATTAGTTTATAATAACGTGCAACGCATGTTCATCGTTCACTAGTAATATAAAAAAGGTTGACATCCAATCTAAATGAAATAAATGAAAATAAAATATTTAAGGAAGAAGAATAGACGTAGAAAACATATAATTTACATCATTTATAAACAATATTAAAATTAGATTTTTAGTAAAATTTGATATAAATTGGTGAATATGTGATTGAAAATTTGTTGACCACATAAAATATGTTATTAAAATTAATTAATAACGGTAACTTAGATTCTAATCCCCAGGCAAATTTGTTGACAAAAACAAACAAGACAAAATTAGAAATACGGTTTTTGACATATTGGGAGAACACATTATAGAAAGGGTGATTATATTCCAACCCATTTTTGGTTGTCGCCTCACATTTTAATTATACTTAAAAGTATTCGGGGTATATTTTAAACTTTTTTCGTCCATTTCTTCTCTTCATCATTTCATTAATTAGCACATTTCGTCATCCTTGATTATATTTTTTGTCAAAATTTTTTGTTTGAGTTATTTGAAACGATGGAAAAATATTTTGTCACACTTATATTTATTGTTTTTTAAATATAATGGACAAATAAGTCATTATACCTCTTCTGAACAGACTTTTTGGATGGAAACACTATTTGAGACAAGATGTGTTAATTAATGAAAGTTGGATGATATAAATGTAATGAAAAAAGTTGGGGACAGAAATGTTATAATAAACAAAGATTAAAGATTTTAATTACAATTAAAATGTGACGTAATAAATGTGAGTATAATAGTAAGTAAAATCATATAACCCTTTTGAGCCCCATTTTTTTAAAATGAAAATGAATTTTAAAATAATATTTTGATGGCGAATGTGTGGTTAAAAAAAAGGAAACATTTTGAATTTACATATAATATTATTTTATTGAAAATTAAGAGAAAATATATTTTAAAAATAATGAAAACCAAATAACGACATGAATTATAGAGTAAAAAATACATTAACAAAGCCACCCCAACTAAAAACTCTATTTCACATGAAAAAAGCCATACTTTTCACAAGGGAGTTTCACATGGAAAGAGATGACATTTTTGGATTGGATGATGGGATTAAAAAAAAAAAAAGATTAAAACAAATCAGCGGAATGTTGATACTTGGCAATTGACCCCAAAAAAAAGGGGGCAAATTCTCCTATACCTTTAGTAGTGCTGATTTCCCTTTACCTAACCGGCAGTGATACATGTCTAAGTGCCCATGTGGCTGGCCCCCGTCACGTTCAAGCAGAACGTTTATCATTTTCCTTATCTAATCGCAAAACAATGAAGTCATTACATGAAAAATTTCACAGAAAGTGTATCGATACTGACGTAGCAAAATATGATTGGACTATTTTTTTCTTTTTTCTCATCGATACCGCGTTATGTATTGTGTAAGGATTTTCAGCCCTGTACGAGTAGCTTTTTTTTGCCGCAAATAACGGCTGTGAAGATTCCTCAAAGTAACCATCCACAAAGAAAATGATACGAGTACTTGTTGCTTGGTTCGTCCGCAAATAATAATGGCTGTGAAGATTCCTCCCGAGTAAGCTTTTCTTCTCTATAATGATAACTCTGTTGAACGTGCCAATTAAGCTCTCGCACGTGCTAGGCTATGCACAGTTATCCCCGTCAACTCTCAACAGCTATAAATATAAAAACAGAGCATCGATCACCAACTCTACAGCCACTCCAAAATTCTCAGTTGATCTGAAAATGGAAGATTCCATGGATGTAGCCAAGCTTCGCGATGAATTTCTCCAGGTTCTTCGCAGCCGTCGAACGGCAGAAGGTAATTTTCACGCATATTCACACTTTTGTGTGTGTTTTGGTGTATTTAATTGCTTCAGATTTGGCATATCTGCTTTTTTTTTTTTTAATTCAGTTGGATTTTGACTTTTATTGGAGTTTTCGGCTACTGCCTTGATTTGACTTTAGAAACTTTGATTGATTTCTAGCGTCTATTTTACCTTGGTTAGCGGAATTGAATTTTCTCACTTTTCAGGTTTTGAAAATTTAAGAAATGATTGTATAAAAGTAAAAAAGAAGAAGCTGGAATTAGGAAAGTAATTTGTTAATTGTAATGATGTTTGACTTTGTGTGTTCTATAGTGACTGGTAATAGATAATAGAGGATGGGAATTGGGAGGGAGAAAAAGAAAAGAAATCTACAAAATGAGAAATCCCTCCTTGTCAATGGGTTTTACACATTTTATGCATCTCCTTCTAAAATAACAGCTCCATGACCATGCTTCTGCACAAAATCTATTCCTGCCTTTCGGGAAGCTTCGAAAATGACTCTGCCTATTCCTCAATTTCGAAGCAATGGCAGCTCTAAATATAGAAATATTATTATGACTGTGTATATTGAATGTGAAATTAAAATAAGGTTCTGACAGGTGAGGTGATGTTTACGGGAATTTTGGTTTAGATTGATTGCAGATTCCAACAGGAACATACATAAGACTAAAAAAGTCGTCCAATATGTGTTCATAATTCTGTTACTGTATTTCATGAAAATGGCTTCACTTATTTACTACACAGATTACATTTCTTTGATTTATCATTTATTGACAGGGAAACTATAATTATGAATTTTGGTATTCTTTTTCCTCAATCTATATGTGTTCTTAGATCTGAATGCAAATTGCATCTGTGTCTCTTCATATGTTTCTTAACTGTTGTCAGTTCCTCTTTCTGTCGAACCTGCTCAACCAGTGCGAGATCCACTGTATCAGGAAACTCCAAAGCCAACCTTCAGCAAGGTTGGAAACTTCTTTGCTGCAATTTTTTTTCTTTTGTCAATAGTTGACTCTATTATCCTGATGCATTTTCTGGCACATACAGGCAATGGAGTCTGCTCCAAAGAAAGAAATTCCGAATTTTAAGGATCTTCTTCAAGAGGAGAATTTATACCTGATTACCGAGGTATCTAGGATTTAAATGTTTTTTTTCTTCAATTCTTTTAGCATGTTGTTACATTTTGAAACAGGAAACTTGGACATGGTATATAGGTGAGGCTGGTCTTTGTTTACCAGAACATCATTCTGAAGCTTGATGCAACTCCGAAGAGCAGAAAGTTCTGATATGATAACAATTAATGAGTATAAGAAAAAATAGAAATATTGAATTCGTTACTTAATCTCTGATGGCATCATTATTCTTTTCTTTTCCATTTCTCGATCAAAGAACAGTTCAATATGTTAACAGTTTATCCATTTCCTGAGTGATCTGATAGGTGGCAGTTTCTATGGCAATCGTATAATCAATCTGTCTCTCTTGTTTAGAACCTCCCCCCTCACCTTCAAACCAAAAGATAAACATGCAAGTCATATCCTCCTTTGATCTCTAATTTTATACATAGGTGGAAAATTGATTGCTCCAGATTAATATAGTAAGAATAAACAATAGGAGTTTTAAAGCATTTAATGTTACATATTACTATTGTTCTCATTGAGTGATATTATTTTATGATAAAACTACAAGAGTGATGCACCGGATATATAGGTATTCTTTCTCTATTCGATTAGAATGAGAGTTTACTAATCATTTCGTATCCTCAACCAGAAAGGAGATCAAGGACGTCTGCCGGTTTTGATATTGAGTATGAAAGAAAGCAGTAAAAAAAGAAGACCGGCGATTGTCTTTCTACACAGCACAAATAAATGCAAGGAGTGGTTGCGGCCGTTGCTTGAGGTGATTATTAAATAATTTTCTCACATGCTTGCAGCATAAGAAAATGTTTTTATGGATGAGAGTTTTCCTTTTCTCCCTTTGTCTCAGGCATATGCTTCAAGGGATTACATTGCAATAGCCATTGATTCTCGATATCATGGAGAGCGTGCCAGCAGCCTGACAACCTATACAGATGTGTGTTTACTGGATCGCTTCCTTTTGTTTTCTTTCTCGTTGATATATTAAACTAAAAAAATTATTCAATCAGAAATAATATGCATTGACAAGTGGATAAGCTCTCTGGTCCTTGACATGATGAGGAATTAATGGTGTTGCTTATGTACAGTGGTGTATGGCTTGCAAACATATGTAGACTTTGCCAAATGTTGTGGCGAGAACAATACTTGTCTTGAAAAAAAGAGTTGAAAAGAATTGCTTTTCCTCTTCCTACTTTCTTTGCAATACTGCAGACTTGTGCATGTAATCTGTAGGCTTCTTAATGAGCTCAAAGAGTATCCCAGTTCACCATCAGTGATGAGATTGACTTGTTTTTTTACTTTCTTTGTCGTTATGCAGGCTCTGGTGTCATCATGGAAGAAAGGCAATACAATGCCATTCATATTTGACACGGTAATGGTGCCATATCATGTATTTGTTAAAGACAGTTCTTAGTGGATTGGACAAGTCTTTTGACAATTTAAATTTTTTTTATATTAATTGATGAGTCTGTCGAGACTCATTTTTCCTACAGTGTGGACCATGAAACTATACGATTTTCAAAAAATCGTATTTTCCATCTAAAAATATTCAAAAACTGAATTTTGCAGGTGTGGGACTTGATAAAATTGGCGGACTATCTTATTATGCAAAGGGAGGATGTAGACCCATCTAGAATAGGAATTACTGGAGAATCACTTGGAGGTTGTTAGAATTTAGTGGAAGATATCTACATTTAAATATCAATCTTTCTTCAGGTTGCAAAGCTCACAATGCAATTCCATCACGCAGGAATGCATGCATGGTTTGCTGCTTCTGCTGATACTCGCTATGCAGTGGCTGTCCCTATAATTGGTGTTCAGGTAGGTCTTGGGAACTTTTGGATCAGTTAGGTGAACGATAATCTTACAATCTAAATGTTGACAATTTGTTAGGGATTTCGATGGGCAATTGAACATGACAAGTGGCAAGCTCGAGTTGACAGTATCAAGCCTGTATTTGAAGGTGAGACGCAGAGAAGCCTGAAAGGATTTTTGCTCGGAATTTAATTATGACCTTATTCTGTGTATACATTTTTCTTGGAAAGCATTTTTTAACTTGTTAATATGTGAGCTGCTTTGCTGGCCTTCGTTTCCAGAAGCACGGATTGATTTAGGCAAGAGCACAATTGATAAAGAAGTAGTGGAGAAGGTCAGTGTTAAACGGGCCGGGCTGGCACTTTTTTACACCCTTATATGTAGCTTAATCAGCTATGTACTCTGAATGTTGAACTCCATATGATATTACAATTGTCAACAGGTCTGGGACAGAATAGCTCCTGGTTTGGCCTCTCGGTTTGATTCGCCTTACACAATTCCGGCCATTGCTCCATGTCCTCTCCTGATTTTAAATGGTATTAATGTTTATTTCATTTAAATTATAACAATGTGTAAACATTTTTATGTTTTTCTCCTAAAGAAATAAGGGACTTGTATTGGCATGAATATTTGGTGGAAAGTTTAGGCAAAGAAGATCCTCGTTGTCCAATTGATGGCTTGGAACTCCCAGAATCAAGAACCAGGAAAGCTTACAAAGATCCCAATTGTCTTCACAATTTTGAGGTAGGAATCCATGCTAACCTAAAAGAAAAGAAACGTGATAAGAGTTGACACAAAAATGTGCTCTCACGCACATATATCTGTACAAAAACCTCATTTATATTATAAAACATCCACAAAAAGTCGGGGTTGTTTCTATTTCGGCTAATAAGCATAAAAATATTTAGACGTTTCTTATGAATTTAAAGTGAATCGCGATAGAAAAGGCTTGGTTTCCAATAGCAGCATGTGCACACGCTAGCTCACCATAGCATGACTGATTATTAGCCAATGATCGGTTTGATAAGTTACAGTGTTTTACCCGTCATCTTTATTTTCAGGTGGTAGCAGAACCAGGAATTGGACATCAGATATGGTCAAAAGAGCCAGTGATTGGTTCGATAAGTTCCTTAAACCGTGAGGTTGATTTTGTATATTCTCTCTAGATGTTGTAATGTTTGCATCTCTTAAAGATATTGAAAGATTATCATAATATGTTCGTTATTATTTTGATAATAGTGTGATGTGTAACTAATAGAAGTCTCTCCTTTTGTAATTTCTGCTAACCCTATTCCTTAGTAATTAAATTTTTTTTTCAATTATATTCAGCATTCCCAGTCTATTCTGTGACCTGTTCTAGCCCCTGTTAAAGGTCAAGAACTTAAAGAAATACGGACGTCTTCTTTTACACCTTCCATCCCCATGAACACTTCAAACACATCGAAATCTAGTATTTTTTAACCTAAACTTTCCACAGCCACTCTCTCCAACACCTCTTCTTGTCCAAAAGAACCAGTTGATAGTCGAGCGTTACTTGAACCTCACTGGAAGAATGCTATGGTTGAAGAGTATTCTGCATTCATGAAAAATGGGGCATGGTCCTGTGTTCCTTATGCTGAAGGGATGCATGTGGTTGATAATAAATGGGTTTTTAAGCTTAAACACAGTCCCGATGGCTACTCCTGCAATCTTTGTTTCTGGCGATTCAACCACTATGACAATAGTCACGACCGCTGGTTTCCTCAGCGGTCATGACTATTATGTCAATTAGGGGGTGTTCCAGACCTCATGTCAATTAGCTTAATCATTTCTTTTTCCATAAACTTGGCACCAAATTCTTTTCAAATGGTTGAACATTTTATTGCATCCCACTATAAAAAATATGCTAGGTAATCATATCTCTAGCCGAGATCTCAAATCATGAAGGAAAAATAGTCACTTGCTACCTATTATAACATCTTTGGTATGTTTCTTAAGGTTTTGAATTGTTGATTACTGAATTGTGTCATATTGGTCAGTAATACGGACCAAACATGTCGTTCAAGCATTGATAATGAATTACAAATGGTTTGTATCTTGTACTATGCAATCGTATCCATTACTGTACATCAACTGTGCAATCGTATCCATTACTGTACATCAAACATGTCATTGAAGCATTAGTATGGATGTAGAATGTTGGTCAAGTTTGTCACTATTTCAATCTTTGAACACCCTATCTGTAAATAGGGATGTCGATGGAGGTAGGGGCAAGGGCATTCCTCACCATCGGGGATAATAAAAACCCAGTTTACTGTCCTCTTTACTTATTTAATAATATTTTTATGTATGATTTAAATTACAAAATATAAGATAAATTAGAATAGAATTAAAAATAATAGTCGGGTTGGGTTCGGGGTGGGAACTATGTTCCCTGTCCCTGCCCCGGTTACTAAATAGAGCGAGGCGGGTTGGTTGATTTCGTCATCCCTATAAGAAAACCAGAAAAACAAACGGCAAGAACGAAGAAAATAATATATTACCGAAAACTCTAAAATCGAAAAAGGAGCATGAGCAAGTTATCAAACTAAAAAGGCAGGGCCAAACAATCCATTGTCACATGCCCTAAACTCTTAACCTTGAATGGTTTTGGTAAGTTTAAATTTAGAAATGTCTACAAAAAGCAAGTCCTCTGGTTCCGAGGACCTGAACATTTTGTTTTCGGCCACAGCCATATGCTGTGATGCAACACATTTAAGCTGGAAGCTGATTAACACTCCAAATATTCGATGATTAAAATTTGCTAAGAACACCCATTTCTTTACGAATTTCTGCTTGCTTTCGCAAGGCAGAGGTACTTGATTAAACTTTAAAGGTAATTGGAATACACGTGGATTGCCAATTCTACTATGTTATCGCATCCACTACCATACGCCAAAGCATGCATTGTAATGGAAGTATAATGTTGACTAAAGAAACATAGCTATGAGACATGCAACAAAAGTAGTCAATGTTTAGTCACCTGATATACACCGCCTCTGTATGAGAAGTGAAGATAGATGATAACGTTATTCACCCTAACAAAAAGAAAGCTTTTACACTGTTTTGATTCTACAGAAATGTACATTCTAATGGGAAGAAAACGAGGAAAACAAATGCTAAAAGATCAACACAATCGATGAAGAAGAAGAAAAATATATTAACGAAAATTCAATCCCAAAAAAATTAAATCGAAAACGGAGCCTGAGCAAGTTATCAAACTAAAATGGAGCCAAACAAGCCATTGTCACATGCCCACAACTCTTAACCTTGAATGGTTTTGGTAGGTTTGAATTTAGAAATGTCAACAAGGTCTCCAAACAGCTTGTCCTCTGGTTTCGATGGCTTTCCAGATGGCCCATTGGAGAGACTTGAAACTGGAAAAGGCGAATTCTTCATGACACTATAATCCCTTAAAGATAACCCAGACACGTTTTTCTCGAGGATCTGAACGTTTTGTTGTTGACCATAGCCATAGGCGTTCTGTTGTTGGCCATAGCCATAGCCATAGGTGTTTTGTTGTTGGCCATGGCCATAGCCATAGGCTGCCATTGGGTTTCCATAAAACTGCTGAGGATACATATAAGCCATTTGTCCAGATTGCATTGGCTGAGGAAACATACCCACGGGCTGCCAACCAGGGTTTACTTGAGGGTGCAAGCCCACCATTTGGTTGCTTGGTATAGTCTGGTTGTTAATTGCTGCCATTGGCTGAAAATACATCCCGCCTACCTGGTTATTCGCCACATGTTGCGATCCTTGGGGATATAATCCACTGGGCATTGGCTGCACGTTAGAGACTCCCACTTGTGGTACTTGCATTTGTTGAGGAGGCTGATTATTGGCCAACTGACTGTTATCCAGAAAAGCTTCCCAGGGTGGAGGTGGTAGTGTATCACTGCTTTGAACACCTAGCAAAGAAAATAATCGTAACTACAGTGAGAAGCAAAAGAAAAAAGATGGCTTACGATAAAGAAGACCTAGCTATAATTCCCAATCACGAAAAACTGTCCAAATCTTTGTTAAACCATCAAGTGGGCCTCAAACGTCCAAGTTTATAAAGCTAGATTTTGCTTTTTAACTTGAGCTGGTGTCAAGTAAGACATGCTTCTATTAGGGCCACGCAGTAACGTGAATTTGGTTAGTTATGTCACTGGGACTTATTGTGCAACCATATTATATAGTCGGTCCCCCACTTGCTCCTTTTTAATGGTTGCTGACAAATTACTACTAGGACAATATGTTGGGGACCAACAGTCCATCATTGAACAACAAAACCGAGCAAGTTTCAAAATAACAAATTAAAGGATAAAGAAGAGATGCACCATAAACTGGTGACGGTGGCTGCTGTTGCTGAATTATGGGATTAGGACCATTCAATGCAAAAGTTGGGCCTTGTGAGTGAAGTGATTGTTCATATTGGGACGATATTGTGCCAGAAGCTCGTCCATTAGGGTATAATGGAGATGAAGGGGATTGAAAACTCTGTTGTTGCTGAAATTGGGGTGATGAAGTATATGCTTGTCCAACAGAATTTGAAGGTTGACTATTGTTACTTTGTCCAAAAATGTCAACAAGAGCTAGGGCATTCTGCTGAGATGCAACAGGACTGGCAGGTTGAGGCTCTCCGACTGGAACGATTGCCAGTAAGTTTACTGGTGTAGGTGAGCCAAAGTCATCTCCACTCAAAAGGTCTATCTTAGGAACCGTCATCAGTGGAGTTGCAGGTGGAGCAGAAAGCGATGATTGTGTACCTGACCCCAGATTGGATGTAGATCTGAAAATGAAAAGTCGGGCATTGCCAACAATTTAGATAGAGAAGTGGAAAATATACTTATAGCAGATATAATTGTGATAAGAGTCTAAAACATTGCCTTGATAAGGTCTACAAAATGCTCAACCTCAAAAGACAAAACTATATGGTCTGGAGCATGAAATATTCTATTTCTATTGGGTAAAAGCCATTATTAATATGGGAATAAGAAGATTTTGGCTGCATAAAATTGTGAACAGGCTAGGAGGTTTTCATTTTTTATAGCACTGGAATTTGCTTTCGTTTTGGGTGGATGGTGGGTCGGCCGTGAGGGCTTCTTATTGAACAATTTACACCAATGCTTTTTGTTCATATACATTAAGTTATTAGGGAAAAAAAAAAACTCAACAAATTCATATTGTCTACATTGACACATTCAGTTCAAATTATTCCTACTTTCTCAGGGTTACACGAGAAAAACCTGTGGAAAACACTTGAGCAATTTTAAGCAACGCTGAAACTCACAAAATATACAAGCAACTAAACTACAAACATTATTGATGCAAACAAAATAATCTGACTCATTCAATAGCAAATTCAAATTTTACCCTTTGGCCGATTGTTTGCTATCTCCAGTGTCAATAAGAGGAACATCAACAGGAACCAAGGCTCGAACAGTATTGGGTTTAGGTTTATCAGATTGAACTGTGTTGGTTCCAGAAGCGATTTCCTCGTGCTTGGCCAATAAACGTTGCAAATCATCGTTCAGCGCTAATCCTTGGGTTAATAGTGATTCATCGCTACACCAAATAAATTTAGAAGGAAATATTAACCACCAAAACAATTGTTTTAATTTAGTAAAACAATTGCTTAATAAAGTAAAACAATCATAGGCGAGCCATTGAGGGGGGGAGGGGGACGAAGACCTTCCAATTTTCATCCATCATAAACAATTTATGAAAGGTTACACCTCTTATCAAGGACATACACTGAAAAGCCATATGAGACCCACCACAGGAGCTACTAGAGAGTTTTTTGTCTTTGTTTTTGTTTTTTATCTATTCAGACTATATTAAGTTTCTATATTCCTCCTTTATCTGACGTGGATAGCTTAGATATATCACGAATTAGGTCACCTTCTAAAAATATTTCCTATGCACTTGTTTTTTCAAGTCTATGTTATAGTGCTCAAGCAAGAAGATCAAGAAACCAAGTTTGACATAAGTAACTTCTCAACTAGTCACAAATGATCAAATCTGATATTTTCTTACACTTAATGACCTTTACTAGTTCAATATGCAAAGCGACATCGTCCTTTTTCCCATTCCATAAACCAATGAAGGACGAAAAGAAAATAAAGAAGCTAAAAAGGCCTTATGCATGGTGGCTAGGACTAAAAGTCAAACAAGGCCTTACGAAGTAGAGTTAACAAGGTGAACCACTCTTTGCTTGTATGTACGGCATTGTTCCACCAAATCAACAATAACTTCCTGCCTGATTTCCTGCTACTCAGAGAAATAAATTGTTAATATTAAGTGACGTATACATGCAAACTTTGCAATAAAGAAATATCTCAATGGATTTAAAAAATAAAAATTATGACTTTGAATAAGATAAGGATGGACTCGCCAATCTTGCAAGAAATACAGTTCTTATCCCATTAATTGTCGATTGTACATCATAGTTAACAGCAAAGTTATGCTGCTCAAGAAATAAAAATGTTATAATGGCTAATAATAATGAGATTGTACCTCTTTGTTTCCAGGATCCACAGCACTCAGCATTTCTGCAAGGACATCCATAATACCCCGTGCATTCTGAATTTCTGTCAAGCTAGCATAAAAAAATCGGACATCATAAATAAAATGCATATAGCTGTCTTCAAGAACATAAAATCTAAGAATATATGCATAACAAGTTGGCCTATAAGGGAAATAGTTTATACATGTTACAATTTCACGTTCACAAACTTCTAAGAAAGAGAGTCATTTGGTTTTCATAACTGAGAAACATGCGATGAAAGTGATAGCAAAACATCAAAACCAGTCATCAAGGCAAGAAAGAGGATCACAAGCCCTTATTGATAGAGTTCAATAAAATACTGGCAGAAGTAGATTCACAAGTTCAATGCATACATGTGTAAACATCATAACAAATATAAGTGAAATCAAAGGAAAATACCTCACTAACATTGTATCTACAAACATGTCTTAATTGGATAATTATCTGCATTTGACATTGACAAGCTATCAAGAGAAACTTGTAGAGGCAATATTCTTGGCTTATCAATTAATGACAGTATCTTAGACAAATTTAAGCCATTTAAGCTCCTATTCAACAAATTAATACAATCACTTTGTACTTAGTATCCTCCAGATTGCATGGATTATCCAGAAAAGCTCACAAAGAAAATGAATCCATGGTAAATCATCCAGGCAGCAGGAAATATATTTATCAATAACTTCTTTATCCAGCAATTATGCATAATTTTTTTCTCTGTGAAGTGTACAGAAGGAAGAGTGAGATCTGGAAAATAAGCAGTCACCCTAAAGAGCTGAGTTTCATTTTTCAATACATGACACTAATATACAATTCTGCTAAAGCATTTAATTTATTATCATTCTTTCCAAGAGGATGACTCTCGTGTGTCAATTTCAACGAGACAAAGGCAGAAAAAGAATATGAAATACCGCCAATCTAGATAAGGTACCTCAATGTAGGAAATTCTGCTTCTGCAGAAGACACAGCTGCGTCCTGTCTGGATTCTGGATTGTGTAGATTTTGTGGATAAGATGTCAGAGGATGTGTTTGCGGGGGTGTTAAAACAGGTGCTGACCCCTCAGATCTTTGAGGGAATACTGCCCCCAGACGCTGATCCAATATACAATAAATATCAGAAAGTATAAACAAAATAATATCCTCGTAGGAAAATTACACAATAAAAAATGAAAATAGAAGGAATAGGCCTTGCACAACATACCAACAAATCCTGGTATGCTGCAAAATATTGAGGATATCTTGCCCTTGGTCCTCCAAAAGCTTCTTGCCAAGTATCTATCAGAACTAATACCTTCTCTTTTACATGGAAGTCAGGCTGCAATGACAGATGGCATTCAGTAACAATGACTTCAAAATAATTGTGAAAAAGAATAGAAAAACATGATACGCAATAAAATACCTTCTTTTTGACGATTTTCACCATTTCACGAAGCACATCTTTCTCAGCAACATAAGCATGGACAGCTTCCCCACAATTTTTCACAATTGTCTCCAACAGCTGGAAAATTGTATGAAAACCAATTATATTAATCTTCTCACTTAATTGTGGCTTTGAAAGGCTAAGGACTTCCATTGAGTGGGAGAAAATATATCAAGTAAGAAACTGTTAAATGTTACTATCAAGAAAGATCTTCTCTTCTCATATGAGGTACTGAGGCATTCAGAACTTAAAAACAAACATAGCTCACAACCTGACAAGTCCCAGACAATGGTAACTTGGATAGCCATCATGATGACAACACAATCAACAAGGGTATCAGACATATAGATTTAGTGCAACCTATTAAAGTTAATATGACTATCTAAAACCAGCACATAAGTAGGAGCTCTAACTCTGGGAATTGATGAACTCTATATCTGGAAATTACAGTACAATACTCATCAACTGATTGCAGTATTTGTATAGCTTTGGTCTCCTTCAATTGAAAACATATGTAATTTTCTATTATTCTCAGCAGCTCATTGAGAACGTCAATTTCAGTGAACCATTTAACTAGTAAACAAGAACTCCAAGTCAACCAACATGATGTCTTCTGTCTCTTTTATTATGGTGGCTCTTTTGTACTTCACATTAGTAAGTGTTACACTTTTTCTTAGCAACTAGTACTTCATTTTATACGGGCAGACATATGAAATTCTTAATTTTGAAATGCAGCAGAAGCCATTTTCCCAGCTCTTGCACTAGTATATAATCCTCATGACAATCATGAAGAATTAGACTAGAGAATTCTTCTATCAAGTAATATTTATTTCTGCCTTCCCTCCAGCAAGTTCCTCCACACTGTATTCTTTAATGTTCAATCCTTTGATGAAAGTATTCCTTATAATCTTTGATAAACTGCACCCAAATTTTTTGAATTACCAAATGTGCATGGATAACTACAAGCTAATACATTAGAAAACCAGAAATAGCAAAATCCCCACAGCAGTAAATTTCCTCCCTTCACCAAAGGTCGAAAGAACCACCTTGCCGGATAATAGAGTTACTCAAGGACAATTTTGAGAAGTCTTGGAAGCCACGTGCCAAAGCACTAGTTTTACTTTCCCAATGCAGAAAAGCAATTCTATGAAATTAAACAGGAAAACATTTACTTGTGACAACTCTTACTAACAAACTTAGTAGTATTGTATACCTTCTGTTAGTTTTTAATAAGCTTTTTCTCCTAAAAATAATGATGCACCCAAAAAGAATTCAAAATTTGTTATGCTATATCTTTCACATGAAATCACAATGTAGAGCATATGCTTGATCAGGGGAAAAAAGGAACAAAAAGCCTGTACACATGTAATAAAAGGAAGATCACATAAACTAAGGAAAAAAAAAATCATTCTTACTGTTAAGGAAAGAAGTTGGACTTTTGGATTTTTGCTGCCAAGACGCCTCTTTATGCCTTTTACCATGTCTTTTGCTTGTCTGATACAAAAGCAAAGTGAAAGTAACATCAATCAGTAAATACATATAAAACTATAAAAGTGAAGCTACTAGTGAAGAGAAGCAAGTATATTGACTGTTTCCAAAAATGCCTGAGGCTCATGCACAAAGCTTACGTTCTAGGTGTGCCATTTGTCAAGGCTCGCTCCTTGAATTACAGAGGCACACACCTCGAAGTAACTAAGGTGAGAGCTCTTGACCCTTGCTCCTTCTGTGCATTTAGAACTGGAAAGCTTTTCACGTCGGTTCTCTTATAACTTTATATGTTTTAAGGTTTTTGGATTTCTCTAATACAAACAACCCAACCCTAAAAACTAGAAAGAAACAATTGAAAATTCGGAAAAGAACAAGTGGAAAGCAAGGTATATGTTGCCTCTGACAACTTAAGTGCAACCTCCCCTGATCACGCAACAAATGAAGTTGCATCTTTTCGAGAATAAATGGCCAATGGCAGGAGACGTGAAAAATAACTTCATTTTCATTTTCTATTACCTTTTTTTTGTTGTTGTCTTTTGCATTCTAGTTTTCTTTCATCTGAATTTATTTTCATTTAAAGTCAAAGTATGCTAAATTCAAGTTTGTAGTTTGTTTCATTTGTTAAAAGACTTCTACTTCTAGTCATTGAACTCAACACCAAGCGAGTGGCTGTGACTGTGAAGGAGTAGGCAATTGGTGAATATCACCGAGTGAAACTTGACCCTATCATATCATTTTCAACCTTATAAATCCCACACTACAACCATGGATAGTAACCAATTCTAACATATGAGAATGATGAAAACAGTTCTGATCCAATCGCATATTGTATTCAAAACCCAAACTCTCCTATTTGCCTTACACACCCCCACGTCATTGTTGCAAAGTCGACAGCGCCGCAGCAATGGGTTCTTCTAGTTTCCTAAATACTATTGAGGACAATTGGTATTATTTAATTGCTGACTAGGCAACCTAAAAAGGGACACTTTTTCCACTTCCCACATAGTTCTTTAGTTAAATTCATGATATAACAGTTGCAATTCTTTCTTCTTTTATCTCGAGAAAGCATAAGGAACCAATCCATCACTCCACAAATTCGAAATCATGTAAAAAAAAAAAAAAACACATTTTATTCCAAACGCATAGTCAACATCGATTTCCTTTTCACCCTTTTCAGAAAACTTATCTAAATATATAACAAATTAGTGAAATATATCGAGAAAGTAGAAGAAATTAATAAATTACACGGGATCGCGATTGCAAATGTCACAGATCTCGACGTTCATAGCCCAATCGGGACCGATCAGCATGTCGCTCGTCGCTCTATCAACCTTCGAATTCCCCATCTTTACTCCTCTTCAAAATAACAACACCAGCCGGAAATCAGTCGGAAATCTCAATCGGGGTCAGAATCTCACAGGCGGTGCAAACTAATCAACAAAATTCAGGTAATTTGCTACAGAGTTTAAAGAAAAACCGGGAATTGACTCCAAGGATTAAAGTAGATAATGAGTCCTTGAACTCGTGTAAAGATTTTTAGGAGGAAAATTTGGAATGAATTTAGGTGAAATAATCGTCAATATGACGGTACCGCGTGGAGCCATATTTTGTCACGAGATGTGCGTCGAATCGCCGACTTTTTGACGTCTTGCTTAGTGGTTTTGGTGGACCACGTCATCATTGTAGGTCCCACAGTCCACACAACTTGTTGACTTTAATGATTTTGATTTTCGAATTATTAATAAATTAAGAAATTGCACTATTGGTCCCAACCTATCATGAATATTGATTCTAGGACAAACTGATAATCGAGGAAACCTTGTGAGTTGTCAGCAAGAAAGAAAGCTTTCTTTCCCATGCCCAAGATGGCCTTGTCCTCAAATGAGATTTTGATATATTATAAATTTTAATGAATTTCACGAATTTAAATAGATTTTTATAAAATCTATAAGAATCTCACTAAAAATGATGAAATTGCAAAATAGTTTGGTGTATGTATATTTAAATTTGAAATTTATCAAAATCTTTTAAAATCCACGCGTTAATGAAATCCTTCTAAATCCATGAATTACTCATTAAAATCTCAATTGATGACACTTAGATTTTAATGAAAATCTATCAAAATCTCAGTTGATGACACTTTCTTATATTTTTTATTTATTAATGAAGGAGAAACTCTACAATTGGTCCCCAATCTATTGACATACATCAACACACCCCTAATCACAAGTCAAACCAAGGACATAATTGAAAATTACAAGCATATTTAAGCGCGTGCGTGCGTGCGTGCGTGTGGGTATGTGTGTGGGTGTACACACACATGCTGCAGTAATGTAAAAAAAAAATATTAAACCGAACACGATTGATTAGTATGACGTGCTACGTTTTTTTTACTTAGTCCACGTTTGACAGAAATTAAAATATATCAAAGTTAACAATTAATTTTAATCACATATTTTATATGGTTCACAACCTTTTAATTACACACTTCATCGATTTTTTTATCAAAACTTATTAAAATTTTGATTTTATCTTCACAAACATGGGTTTAGTGTAAAAATTGTATTTGAAGGGTAAGGCAGTAGTTACTTATACAAAAAGAAAAATAACTTGTAAGCAAATTTTTTGAGCTAAGCGAAACTTGCACATTTGACGAAATAGCCTTCAAAATATGGCATGATTGTGATTGAAAAGTAATTCTTCGTGGTCTAGAAGTTATTAAGGTCAACACCTTCATTTTTTTTTTTTTTTTTCGGATTAAAATGGATAATTACAGAATTTAAGATAATATATATTCTATTAGACACATCTTTAATTGGCTGATTAATTCGCTTCCATTTCCCATGTCAGCCCGCGTATATTTTCCTTTAAAACAAAATTCTTTAATTTTTATACGTATTTTCAATCATAATTTAAATAATAAAATATTTTACATATAAATNCGGATTAAAATGGATAATTACAGAATTTAAGATAATATATATTCTATTAGACACATCTTTAATTGGCTGATTAATTCGCTTCCATTTCCCATGTCAGCCCGCGTATATTTTCCTTTAAAACAAAATTCTTTAATTTTTATACGTATTTTCAATCATAATTTAAATAATAAAATATTTTACATATAAATCTAAAAATTTTCCTACTTTTAAATCTCACATTCTAAAAAAAGAAAAAATCTTATTCAAAGCATCATTTTTCCTCAATAATGACCATCAAACATGAGTTTAATGTCAGGATAATTGGGCCCGTTATGGTAAAAAAAAAAGAAGTAATTAGAATAATACATTTAAACTTAATTATATATCTAATTACGGTATTAATTACGTCGTGCTTAAATCCATCGGGAAACACAGGCGGATAAACCATTCCCTCATGTCTAAATTTTTTCTCTTCTTAAAAATTTTATTATTAAAATATTTTCGTTTGATATTGTATTTTAAGCTACAGTTATCCATTTTGAGCGATTCAAATATTTGTTAGAAGCTTGCAACGCGATCATGGTAAATATGTTATGGACGATATTTAAAAATAAAAAATTATCTTACATAAATTAATAAATGTAAAACTATGATTATTAATTTTTCTTTTTATTTTTTCCTAATTGATATCAATGTAAAAATTTATGAAGTTTAAACCATGATTATTAAGTTAATTTCTTGTGGCCATTTTCGACTTGTAATTATGAACTAATCATTTATTAATTTTTAAATTCGAAAGATATATTACAAAATGTGTCGTGAATAATTCGATAAGATAACAAAAACATCACTCGAAGAGTGAAGAAACTGTCATTAAATAAATCAAAAGTTTTTTTTCCTAAAAAAAGTGACATGTATGCCATTTTTATTTTTATTTTGCTTTTTTATTGTTTGTCATTTTTTTTTTAAACTGTGACACTTTTTTTAATGTATATCATTTTTTTGAGTGTTTGTCACTTTTTAATTTCTCTCACTTTTTTTTAAAAAAAAATTCTTCATTTTTTTAGTGTTTGTTTAATTTTTATTTTTCGTCACTTGTTTTGAATTTGTGTTATTTATTTTAGTGTCTTTTAATTTATTTTTTATTTTTGTCACTTTTTTTAGTATTTATCATTTTTTTAAATTTCTATTATTTTTCTGATTGTTTGTCACTTTTTTAAAAAAAAATTGGTCACAATTATACGTGTGTTGCACATTATTTTGAAATGATTTATAAATATTGTAAAAATGATATTTGAAAATTAGTGGATATAAAAAATAGTTTTAAAAAAACTGTTTATGTGAAAT
>CAIGRP010087313.1:0-10579 GCA_903798385.1 Fraxinus cuspidata | reverse complement strand
AATACATTCATTCCATATAAATACTAAACTCGAATTTTACAAGCTTTTGTAGAATAATTGTCAACCACGATTCTATTTCATTTGCTCAATTTGAATCTAAATAAAAACTATTACACTTGATTGAAATTTATTTCTTGTGGGACGACAACTCTTAACTCATCACATATTACTAGTCAACGATCATGTACACTTGCGGGTTTTGCACGAACACTCTTTTTTCACTTGTTGATATTTTAACCCATTGGATTTTAGTCGAACAAGTTTTCAATGAGATAGTTATGTAAAGGATAATTATATTTAAACCACAATTTTTATTTATTGCACAACATTTTATTGCACTTAAGGTTTTTAATCTTTGCTCATTATAGCACTTATATCTCTAACGATTTTGTATGTCATTCTTATCCTCAAACTTTCTATTGGTTAACATTTTTGTATTCGATAACAGTTTAATGTTCCAAAGTCCATTGTAATAGCGTAAAACAACTTATTTTACCATCATAGTTTTTAGAAATAAATAAATAAAAAGTGAGAAAAAATATATTCCCCTCATTTCAGCATCAAAACTAAATATTTTGATATAAATCATCATCAATGACGAGATCTACTAATTAATGGAATAATGAAGATAAACATTCTATGGTCAAAAGTTAAGGAAATAATTTCTACAAAATTAAACATTAATTTTAGTTACATATACTATTAGTTGGATTTTACTAAAAATAGACCTTACAATGCACACAACAAATATATAAATTATGTTATCTAATTTTATTTGTCAAATATCTATCATACAATTTGGACAAATCTGAGAAGGACTACAATATCAAATTTCAATTTATATGTGGTCACTTAAAATCACTAAAAAATATCTCAACACCTCGGGACTTTGTTAACAAAATCATTTCTGAAATTATAACATTCATTTAACAACGCATGATCCCCATCTAGTGTACTCCATATGCTGATTACGCTATTGTAATTTTAACTTATTTGGTAAGGAGTACGCATCAATTCAATAAAACAATATATTTTATTGTGAAATAGTGAAATTACGAAGTTCGACCCAAATTACACCTAAACGTGAATGAATATGTGATTATGTGGAATTAAAAATTATTAATTAACTAGCCACAAGTCAATATTAATTATCTATAGATGGTTAATAAATCAAGTCAATTTTCCTAAGTTGGACTCATGCAGTTATATGAAAGCAATAAATAAATAACCATAATGATCATGGAGAAACCCAATTGGATAAAAACTTTAGGCACATGACTACAACTAGTACTTTCTGACTTCTTGACTGCAATTCCCACCGCTCTCCTAGATTGCGTGCTCCTACACCAATTCACAGCTATAGTTTTCAAAGTCCTTCTGGATTGCATGCTCCTGCACCAACTCCCTGCTTTTTGAATTCGTGTATCTCATGTGGATCAAAGAAAAACTTCACGTTCTCCAACAACAACTGGAACTCCAGTCACCTTCCCTTGATTTTTTGAACTTGACAGATGTTTAAGAAGTAAGCAGTTTGGTATTTTGATTAAGTGGGTTTGATGTGTTCACCACCATAAACAACGAAGGTTGAAAGCTATGGATGAATTTGATGAAGTAGTTAAGAAAAAATATATGTTTTCTCAATGTTCAACCTTAAACAAATCGTTTAGAGGCATGCTGGTATTTATTCTATAGGTTTAGGATTGAATAGGCTGGATAAAAAGTCTTAAAAATGCAAATTAAATTTTTTTGGATGACACTGTTGCTCAAGTGACAGGTGAGCAATAGTGTGTCACTCGAGCGAAGGCAAGTCGACAGGCTAGCAACAATGTTTCTATTTTTCCTGCTCGTGCAAAACATGGCGACAGTCTAGCAAAATAGCAACCTACTCCTTAACTTTTACAACACATTAAATCTATTCCTTTTTGTTCACATATTTGCCAATTACATTAAAAACCTAATAAACTCCCTTTTTGGCATTATGTAACAAAACTACAAAAAGTCAAGGTAGTAAAAATAAAAACACAAGACAAATACTACTATCAAACCAACTCGCTTGACTGAAATGCGCTTTTTCTTTATAAACATGTTTCCCGAAATAGACAACTCAATACCCAGTGTAAAAAAATTGAAACGGGAATATGGATAAAAACACAATTCAAACAGTTAATCATTAGTCATACCATCTAAATTAACATGCATTGATTCATTCCAACTAAATTAAGATGTAATATCAATACAAACTAGCATACCAAAACAAACATTGATATTACTAAATATCAAAACTTAATCTAGCTGATATGAATATTATATACCTTCGAATTGAATTTTTGACATTTAGTGTTAATGTCAAATCAAATTTTTAAGTGCATCAAAAACTATAAGTATCAAAATATCAAAATTTCAGTCAGTTAAAATATCAAAACTATATACTACTCCCCTTTTTTTTATCCCAAATGACAAGGGATCGACAATTAACATATAATAACTCCAAAATGTAGTCGTTAGCATGCATAAGTATAAGCAATGAATAGTAATCATTCCCACCTACGTAGCTCCAGTTAATATGGAGTAAATTGTATAAGTGACCCATTTGGAAGTAGGACTCCAAACCTTAATTTTGTGAGAAAGGACACACCAAACATCACTGCCAATAAGTATATTCCTCTACTTACATCAGAATCTATACACAAAACTCATTTTGTATGAAATTTTTCTTTTCTTAGACTTGGAGCATAATTTAGTTTTACAACTTTCAATAGTGTAGGCTCATTATTATTTTTCACATCTTAAGTGCAGACTCGGCTTCATTAAGCGACTAAAATGACCAATGACCTAGGATAAACTTATGCCAGTTAACCCAAGTCTGTTAACAATAGGCACCAGGTTATGATAAACCCCGCAAGCTTAATTGCTCAAGTTAAGTAGACTTTGAAGAAGAACAAAAGATATTGAGCTTTTATTACACAGGATAAACTTGAGCTTAGGTTTAATAAACAAGATCAATTCATGTTCAAAGTCACCTTACTAACTAACATGTGATGACAATCCTAAATCTCACATACAAGGTAGAGTCCCACTAACAACATCATAGTGTGTGCAGTGCAGATGGTACATGAAGATATCTATAGGTACTTCATAAATAACCTAAATCAGCAATGGAAACTATATTATAGCCCATCGATTAAACCTATACCTAATCACAACAAACAAATTCAAGTATGTATATTATGCTGTAAAAACTAAGTCTCACATTTTATTTTTCAATTTTCCAATTTTTTGTTATTTTTACTTTAAATGATGAATACACCATAAATCAATATCATACAATGCTAAAACACGAGCATACACCAACAAATCTCAGTATATAGGTTTGGTAAATAGGTTAGCTTATTGGTTTTATGTAGTGATGTGCTCAAGAGTTACAATATGGGTCTCTACAAGCTCTAGAATAAAATAATGCCGTATATCAATATGATTAGTTCAATAGTGTTGAATAGGATTTTTGAAAATGTTGATGGCACTAGTGTGTTTTTACAAAATACAGTCATAGATCCCTGGTCAATTCCATACTCACTTAACATCTTCTTCATCAAAAGCAATTGAGTGCAGCAACTTCCTGCAACTATATATTCCGCCTCTGCCGTAGATAATGAGATATAATTTTGTTTCTTGCTCATCCGAGCTACAAGTTAGCACCAACATTAAAAATCCTTTAGAAGTATTTTTTTTATCATCAGCATTTCCAGCCCGATCGGCATCGAAATAGCCTGCAAGGTCAAGATTGGAGTCCAGAGAGTACATGATTCCATAATCTAAGGTTCCATTGATATATCTAATGATATGTCACATGACACTCAAGTGGGATTCCTTGGGATCAGCCTGAAAGTGCGTACACAACCCAACACTAAATGCTATGCCAGTCTACTTGTAGTAAGATAAAGTAAATTACATATCATACTCCTATACATTATCTTACCAACACTCTTACTTGTGGGACCATGACCTAACTTGACACTAGTGCTCATGTGAGTTCTAGTGTGTTCTTATTGTCTAGTCTAGAATGTTTGACAAGGTCTTTAGCGAACTTAGATTAAGATACGAACAACCTATCATCAGCTTGTTTAACTTGGAGATCAAGAAAGTAATTTAATTTTCCAACCATACTCATCTTAAATTCTTTCTTCATGCATTCAACGAATTCATGAGCAAGAAAATCTGTATTGAGAACCAAAATTATTCATCGACGTAAATTTGAGCTATAGTGATGGTTTCCTGAATATGTCTAATAAATGAAGTTCTATCTCCACTATCTCTAGAAAATCATGTTCCACTAGATATGCAGTTAGTCTATCATATCAAGCTCTAGGAGATTGTTTAAGACCATATAAGGTATTGTTCAATTTATAAACATAATGAGGAAACTTACGATCAATAAATCCTTTAAGTTGTTCAACATAGGCTTCTTTCTGAAGTATTCCATTTAAGAAAGCACTCTTGACATCCATTTGATATAATTTGAATCTTAAAGTACAGGCAACCATCAAAAGAATTCTAATGGATTGAAGTCGAGCTACAGAGGCAAATGTTTCATTAAAATCAACTCCTTCAACCTAAGTATCTCCTTCTGCAACTAACCTAGCCTTGTTTCGAGTTATGGTGCCTTGATCATCGATTTTATTATTAAATATCCACTTAGTACATATAACATTGGTATTATCAGGCCTAGGAACTAAATGCAATACATTGTTTCTAACAAATTGATTTAGCTCCTCATGCATCACATTTACCCAAAATTCATCACTAAGGATATCTTTGACTTTCGTAGGCTCAATCTGAGATACATAACTAGCAAATTTCAGGTTGTTTAAAACCCTCTTACGAAGCATCATCCCTTCATCTAAGTCTCCAATAATATTCTTAACTCTAGATGAAAGATCCTTAGGAAATTTAGTTCTATCATTAGGAGGGGACCCTTCATTGGAGGTTTCTAGGCCATTAGAAGTATGTGAGGCACCAGCTATAGAAGTTTCTTTAAGCTGTGACAGGATCTATACTCAAGTTATCTAACTCTTCCCAATCTTCCCCTCACTGCAAGCATCATCAACCATTACATTGATGGATTCCATCATAACCCCTGTATGAGAATTGTATACCTGATAGGCTCAACTATTTCGAGTATCCTAGGAAAATTTGCTCATCACTTTTGGAGTCAAACTTGTCCAAATTCTCTCTCTCTTAGAATATAGCACTTGCTGCCAAACATACGAAAGTATTTGACAGTAGGTCTTTTACCATTCCAGATCTCATATGGTGTTTTATCAGTTTTACGTCTAAGGTAAACTATGTTCACTATGTGACACGCAGTGTTGATGGCTTCCCTCTAGAAATACATAGCTAGTCCGTTACCATGAAGCATGACTCTAGCCATTTCTTGAATCACGTGACTTTTCCTTTCAACAACTCCATTTTGTTGTGGAGTGATCAGCGATGAGAACTCATACTAGATTCTATCCTCCAAGCATTAGTTCTCAAGTTTTCAAACTCTTTTCCATGATCACTCCAAATTATAGATATTGTGAAAGTCTTTCTAATTTCTAAGCCTTTTGCACAAAGATATGACAAGACTAAATACCTCAGATTTTTCTCTCAACAGCTCAATCCATGTGTATCGAGAAAAATCATCCATCATAACCAAAATATATCGCTTACAACCAAGACTCTCCATCTTAGATAGTCCCATTAAGTCTATATGAAGTAATTCTAGCAACTTTTTTGTCAAGATTTTAGAAGTTTGTTTATGAATAACTCTAATCTGTTTACCTTGTTCACATGGTCATACAAAGTGGTTCAATTATTCTCATGCTTAGGTAAACAATTAAGTTCCTTCTTAGCAAGTTTAGACAAACGTTTATAGTTCATATGACTAAGGTGTTAATGCTACAGTTATGTCACATCAATTTTGGCACTACTACACAAATAGTTGGAATTAGGAAGAACTCCACAACAATTGTCAGAAGTTCTTACACCTCCAAGAACAACGTTACCAGTAGAATCATATATAGTACACATTTTGTGGACAAAACTGTCCTTAAAATTAGCGTCACTATTTGACTAATGCTTAACAAATTTGACTTTAAACCTTTCACATAAAGTACATCTAAGATAGCAAGTAATCCAGATATATTAATGGAACCTTTACCTAGAATTTGTGTGGTAGACCTGTCCCTAAAAGTAACCATACTGCCATTCCAATAGTAAGAGTAGAGAACAAGGCTTTGCTACCACACATATATCTAGAACATATACTATCAAGATATCACATAGACTTATTTTGAGCTTTAACTGCAACGTGGGCAACATAATAATTCAATTGATCAATAGACCTAGGAAGATCAATTTTCTTAACACAAACCTTCTAAGAAGTAGAAGTGATTCTTGTTATCTGAGTCATCATCTCAGTTAAGTGGCTAACCTGATTAGTGAGAAAGTTAACCTTGCTCGAGATATCCTGACTTTTAGTTCTAGTCACAAGTTTACAACACCTAGGTCTTGTGTATCCCAGTGCACCACAATGGTGACAAGTGGGAATAAACCTAGGTTCAAACTTACTCGGAGGTTGTTGCCAATTTATAGGTCGATTGATCCTACGTTGTCTAGTATGTCTTGATCCTAAAACATTCTTACCCTTGAGTTCAGGATTAGCAGTATTCCTAACTTTGTTGGTGGCCAGGACGAACGTGGTCTTGGAAGTACTAGCAGTAGTATTACCATTTTCAAGGTATCCTAGATCGTGCCTATTTCTAGTAGGCTTGTTCATCCCTAACATATTATCGAGTTTCTGAGTACCACTCATGAATGAATGAAATTGAGTATTAGATTTTTCTAGATCATTTGTTAAGGATTTAACTTTAGCTTCTAAATTCTCATTAACAAGTTCCAACTCACCGGAATATTTGGTAGAATCCTAAAGGTCACCTAAGAGTTTTTCGCTCTCTCTCTTTCAAGTTCATTAACCTTTTTTAGTACATCTTTATTAACCTTCTTGATTTTATGACCCTCCTCAAATAACTTTCAATAAGATTCATGAATATTGGTGTCATCCTCAGAGTTATCTTCAGAATTCTCACTTTGTTCATCATTCTCCACCGTTTCATTCTCCTTGTTAGATTCAATCTTAGCTATAGACGTGAAAGTCATAAAATTTTATTCATCTTCACCGCCAGAAGTATCACTCTAAACATTCGAATTTGATTTATCATAACTCAAAGTTACTACTAATGCCATACCATTTCCTTTATTCAAATTCTTATTCAAATTAGGACATTCATTCCTGAAAATATGTAGTTCGACCTTAACAACACCTACAGGGGTGTAACTAGGTGATTATGCAAAATTAAAATTACTTAACAATTAAATAGCAACAAGTTACTATTAGTTATTATCTAGATGAGTAATCATGCAATTCAATTATTCCTATATTGAGATACCGCAGTTGCATAAGCAATAAACAAACACAAGAATTGATCACGGAGAAACTCAAGTGGGTAAAAAATCTGGGCACTTTACGAATCAACAATCCACTATAAATGATTTATAACTAACAGTTTACTAGACTAGATGACGACACGTATGACTGTAATTCCAGCAACTATCCTAGATTCTATGCTCCTGCATCAACTCCCAACTGCAGTTTCCAAAGCTCTCCTGGATTGTGCTCTCATGCAGCAACTCCTAGCTCCGTAAAATCGTCTATCTCCTGTGGATGCATGAAGAACACCACGTCCTTCAATGACTGGAACTCTAGTCACCTTTCCTTGATCTTCAAAAACTCTAATAGATATGAAAGAAGCAGCAGTTTGGTATTTGGATTTTGGATATGATGTTTTTCTCACCGCCAAGAACAATTCACAATGAATAATGAATGTTGAAATCTCAAAAGGATGAAAAGAATATGAAAAGCTTAAGTGTTTGCACAATGATCAACCCTGTAAAAAAACTGTGACGTTTAAATATTTATATGTAGGTTAGGGAATGAATGGGCCAGACAAAAAGTATTTAAAAAAGAAATTAAAAAATCTTGGATAGCACTGTCGCTCGAGCAAGGGCTGAGCGACAGTGTTACTATTTTTGACGCTCGAGTCAAGTTTTGGCGAAAGTCTAGCGAAATTGCGGTACCGTTTTTTCTTCTTTTCCATTCTCGAACCCTAGACCTATATAATACAATTTTCTACTATTTTAACATTACTCTTTGACTTTTTACAACATATCAAATTAAGTCCATTTGTTAACATATTTGCCAATTACATTAAATACCTAACAAGCTCTCCCTTGACATTCTGTGACAAAACTATAAACTAAAGTCAAGGCAGTAATGAGATAAAAGTACAGACTAAAAAAAATTGACACAATAAAAAAAACTGTCTTGATCGAATTCTGCTTTTCGTATATCAAAATCTGTTTCCTGAAATAGACAACTCAAATACCCATTGTAAAACGTATGTGAAACAGTATTAAGTGTGAAATCAAGTTAAGCAGTTAATCAAGCAGTATGAAATGTAAAAATGATTGAAGCAATTAATAACTCATTATTCATTTTTCAGTGTCATATTATATGCCAAATTAAGATGTAATATCAATGCAACCCAACATAAGAAAACGAAACATTGATACTACTAAATCTGAATTTATCATTTCATCAAAAAATTGTAGATCACAACATCAAGACAAAATAATCTTATACAAAAAAAAATATACATCCTATCTATTCCATCAAAATCTAGATACATCAAAAATATATTTAATCCCCCTTTTGTCACAAAATGTCAATGGATAACCTAGCACCTAAGCTGCATCATCTGCATCGTCAAAATCAGCCCTCTCATATGAAGCTGCACCATCATCTTAGTGGCGACGAATCTATCGAAGTCCACGCCAAAGATATCCAACAGCACCTCGAAGCGTAGTAAACTCGGTAGTGTGTTGATCAACTGTAGCTCGTAGTTGGGTAATCTCTGCTATCATACGAGCCTACTGCTCGATCAGCACAGTTATCTGTCCCATAAGTGCAATAGACGAATCGACAGGAACAGAAGGAATATCATAAGGAGGAGGAATAGACCCAGTGAGAGGAGGAGCAAAAGTAGATGGAATATCTGGGGGTGGAGGATTAGAAGAAAAAGGAGGAAAATCGGATGGATTAATAGAAATAAGGTAATCAATAAGATTAGCTAGTACCACTTCTCCATCATCCCGCAAAATCATCTCTCTTTTGTTTGGACATTGAGAAGCGATGTGCCTCTATCCCCAGACACCTAAAGCATTTGATGTCTCGACTCCTTGATGGCTGAGATTCCATTTTCTAACTAGCATATTCTTCAATTTCCTTCGACAATTCTTTACCCTTAGAAACAGCCCCATATCCTTTGTTGTTGTTCCACTTCAATTTCAAGGATGTGTTAGAACCCGAAGCACCTGATGAGTACCTTGTTGTCTCCTTTCTCTTTAATTGTCTCTCCACCTTTATAGCCATGTGTAGCATGTCTTCTAATTCCACATAGTGTTGTAGCTCCACCACATTAGCTATGTCCCGATTCAACCCGTTCAAAAACCTAGCCATGGTGGTATCCCGACCCTAATCCACATCTGCCCTAATCATCAACAACTTCATCTCCTTGTGATAGTCCTCCATACTCTTCGATCTTCGGTAGAGGCTTTGTAGTTTTTGATGAAGCTCTCGGTAATAGTGATTAGGTACAAACATCTTTCGAATGATAGCTTTCAAGTCTTTCCATGTATTGATCGGTTATTCCTATTTCTCTTCCTTGTTGTCACTATTTGATCCCACCAAGTGATTGCATAGTCGGTGAATTCAAGGACCGCTATCTTCACATTCTTCTCCTCCGAATAGTTGTGACAGTCGAAGATCAATTCAACCTTTTTCTCCCAGTCTAAGTAAGTCTCCGGATCACTAATTTTTTGAAGGGTGGAATGGACATTTTTATGTTTTCCATATTCCCATATACCTTATCTCCAACCAAGTTTCTATCCCTTTATTCAAGCCTAGCTCCTCTATTTCCCATCCTACCCATTTCAGCATCGATTATTGGTTCCTCATCCTCATCACTCCCATAATTATATTTTTCACGCACCTCCATCCTAGGCTCTTGCCTACCCTATCTCTGTATATTTGGAACTTCCCTACGTAAATTGGCAAGCACCGTGTCTTGTCTATCCAACCCATCCCTCACATCTTCAAATAACCATTTAAACGTACGTATCATCTCATCCGATATGTTGGTTTGATTTTTATTTCGGCTTGGTGTTGATCTGTCCCTGTGAAACATCCTAAATTCTAAAACTTATTTCTGCCATACAAATGTGTGCTCGTGTATCACTCAATTTGACTTTTCCCTCCATTGATTTCACCACTCTACATTTTTCTACTCAATGCTTTCGCCCGAATGCTTCAAATGACAAATTTGAACTCAACCAGGGATTATTCTCGTAGAATTCAAACCAGGTTTTGAGTGAGATGTTTGAAAATTTTGAAGACTTAAGAAAGAAAATGAATTGAATTGGA